>OZ023257.1:19701201-19763598 GCA_964007305.1 Netelia melanura
CCTAAGGGACTTCTGAAAGGATAACAAATTTGAAGAACATCCGTGATGAGAACGGCTCCATAAAGTTGACCGACCGACCTTAACTTTTTTACCAATCGTTTGATCGTCGTTTGATACCGTTATATCGTTAAAAATAAGTGTTTGATCGTGAATAGTTTGTTTGTATGGCGGCTGTATAAGGAGACCGAACATAATACGTTGTCGCCAAAAAAGATGGTCACGCTTTTCGGTTCTCAACTAGTTTCACTTCTGACCACTGGAAGCGCTGCCGGCAGAGATACGCTTTTTTTGAGCGTGTGTTTACATGGACCAGAGCTCATGTACACAATTTGTGTGTGTGTTGATTTAGCTGTCGTTCGCTGGCAGCGCCGCCATCGGCGGCTATCCGAATTACTACATGGCAGAAGAGTGCGACCGCCTTTGCATTATAGAGTTTGGTATCCTTATACAGACTCCGTAGTGTTTTCACAAAATCGAAATTACTTTCTCCGGATCTTGTTTAGTAACTTTTTACTGATGAAGGTTGAACACTTCCAGTTGTTCTATTTTTTAACTATTTGTCCGCGCGAGTAGATCGCCGTCCTTTCTTTCATTTAGCGATGGTATTTTTGAAATTTTTTATTCATTGATACAAAACTCTGGAGTAATTCAATGCCTAGGGCGTCAAAATCACATCATATCCGCTTTCTAGTGATTTTCCAATCAACTCGTATTCTCATTGGTCATCGCTTGTTCTCAACGATGGTGCCAACATATTTGTAGTTGCAATTATGATTTTTAGTTCCGACAAACGATTGCGAATCGATTGAGCGCGACTTTGATAACATACATACGTGTCAGGTCGGCTATCTTGATTGACATTTAAAAAAATTGAAAATTCCATTTTGGTCGGCTAACTTGATGGAGGTATTAACGATCCAACGACTCTTTTGTACGATCTCCACAGTATCAAACGACGATCAAATGATTGGTAAAAAAAGAAGTTAAAAAAGTTAAAGTCGGTTGACCAACTTTCAGCCTCGTCTACAATAGTCGCAGTGGCCGTGTCGCACGAAATCAGCCAATAGAACAGCACATTTGCGCTAAAAGTGTTTCCCGCCGTTTGTCTTCACTGTTTACTGGTCGCACCCGCCACCTTCTATTTGTCGATTCATTAAGCAAACGGTCATATAATGATATTAAATTTAAAAGTTGACAACAAAGTTATAGAAATTGTAGAAATTGTCAAAATAATCGCTGCCCATCCTATTCCATTAGGTACCGCTGTCGCAAACCATCTTTGCGACTATTGTAGATACTTGTGTAGCGACATCTGCGTCTAATTTTGCGACTTGCGACACAGCCTGCGCGACTATTGTAGACGAGGCTTTATGGAACCGATCCGAACTCGTAGCCCTCGGCCATTCAAGTTTTATACGTTCCTCTTAAGAATCGCTAACTCTCGATCGAGTCTCGACTCGGGTAGTTGTAGTCGTGAAGCGACTCTCTTTAGGCAAATACACATGCGTCAAAACATGTACATAATGATACAGTGTGAAATTTACGACCGCGTGGTGTATCTCATGTATATCCCATAGCTTCGGTCGGCGCGAACAAGCGCTATTAGCGCTCGAAGCTTCGCAAGAGAGAAGCGGTATATGCGCGAACTACGTGCACAACCCCGCTCTACTCTACCAATTGCTATCACCGGCTTTCCACGTGTTATTTTCGGATAAATGTAATTTCTGTAATATTGCACATTCAGCAACGTGCAGGTACTCATTGTTTCCGATTTTCTCGTAGTTTGTCGATGGCGCTCGCAGTTTTTTGATTCGGGTAATTAATTTGTCAGAATATATAAATCTGTAATCAAAATTACAATATAGTAACGAAATCTGTACATTATTTACCGAATTTTGAAATTCTGCGAGCGTCAGTGGATGCGGAGCGGTTAATTGTATAACATACTCAAATTTCAACTCATTCTGTTAATTAGTTTAGAAATGGCATCCGTCCGAAAAATACATGGGCAGCAGGACGGTAAAGAAGAGCTTTCACATCATCTTAAGTCGACACACTCAGGTAAATCGACATAGTGCTTCCAACTGTTAAACTATACGCACCACAAGTGCCTAGATGACGTTCACATGTCGGCTTACAGATGGCGTCACCACTAAAAACTTCAGTGACCGCCCGCTTGCATTGTTTGGATGTGGTGTACAACATTTTGATATTCGCCGCTCAAAAATGTTTCTGTGTTGAACGTGTTTCTGGCGATAAATTTGCATCAGGTACGTTTTTTTGGTATATTGATAACTTTGTTATGAACTGTGATTAATAGGGGATATTAATATCGAAGGATAATTTAAGTAACCTCAAAGTTTTAAGTCACAAAAGGTGGCAAACATTCTTTACCTCGTAGGGTAAGGTGACATATCAACCGTCGGCTTAAGATTACATAGTATGTCACCTTACTCTCAAGTTCTCGACGTGTAAAAATACTTTAAAATCCTGTTTTATTTACTTTTAGGATGCCCGGAAATTATCAAAGAATCAGATACACACATCTATCAAAATAGCACTTACTTAATGCATGGCGTACCTCAAAAATATGTCCCTGACAATACGAGAAAGGACCCTTGGGAAGACATCGACACAATAATCCCGCCAAACACAACTAAAAAATGGCTTCTAAATTTATCAAATGCGGAGATTCCGACACACATATTTACTTTTTTGTCACACGGTGAAAAATTTTGCTTCCCCTATTCCAAACTCTCTAATATAAAAACGCACATCCGCACATCGATCGCTCAACTTGACTCAAAACGGGATTCCTTACTTGACAAACCGATACGTAACGAAGTTAGAACAAAATTTGCTAACATCCTAAACAAATTAAGCACTCCGACCATAGGTCCTAACACAAGCAAAATTCTAAAACACACTGCATCTTTCCTGAAGAACACCCCCGAAATAATGATCACACGAGCCGATAAAGGCAATACTACAGTAATTCTCAAAACAACTGACTACATCACAAACACACATGAGTTATTGACAGACGCATCTGTTTACAAATTAGTTAATAGAAACCCTCTAAATACGTTACAGAGAGGTATTATCAACATTCTATCCCGATGGAAAGCTCTAAAAATCATCGATGACATAATCTTTAGACACTTAAAATTTGAAAACAGCAATTTATCCCGACTTTATTGTTTACGAAACATCCACAAAGACAATTATCCGCTACGTCCTATAGTATCTTCTATCAATTGCCCCACGCACAAATTAGCAACATTCATTCAAACAAAATTATCCACTCTCATAAAGACTACTAATTCACGCGTTAAAGACAGCTTCAGCTTAAAACAAACACTTTCGAATATTTTTATCCCACATGACTACAAGCTAGTCTCATTTGACGTGGTTTCTCTATATACTAACGTCCCGCTATCATTAGTTAACCAAAGCCTCCGAAAAAGAGAAAATGAACTCGCTGATATGTACCTTTCCAGTTAATGAACTAATTAAAGCTATTGAATACATTATGTCCTCAACCTACTTTACTTTTTAAAACAAGATTTACCAGCAGAACTCAGGACTACCGATGGGCTCACCTCTTGCCGCCTCTCCTATCGGACTTATTGTTAGTTATGGTTGATTTAGAAACAACGTGTTTAAAAAAATTAAAATGCACACTCTCCGTCTACAAAAGATGCGTAGACGACATTATCATGGCCTTACCAACTGATGAAATTCAATCAAGTTAACAATTATTTAACGCATGCAACCCCAAACTCAAATTCACATTGGAAATAGACACTGAGAACAAAAATCCGTTTCTGGACATTATGCTTATCCGCAAAGAAAATTAGATCACCACAAATTGGTATAGAAAACTCACGTGGTCGGGGAGGCACATAAATTTCTTATCGCACCATCCGCTTCCCCCCAAAAAAGCGATAGTGTACATGCTTGTTGACAGAGCAATAAAATTATCGCACCCGTCACTTCACGAACAGAATTTACAACTTATTAGAAACACAATGACCCGGAACTGTTATCCACTTGCTTTTATTAACAAATTAATTAGACAACGATTAAGAATTATCACAAACCAAACCCGATCTAACAATAATTTTGACTCTTCTAGATTAATAAATCCGCCATCGCCACCGCCAATTAACCCACATGTTTCAACAATACAACATAAGATTGGTAACCAACAATAAACACAACTTGCGAACTCTGATTGGCTCCACTAAAGACAAAATAAAAGCAGGGAAAATCTCAAACGTAGTTTACAGAATTAACTGCAACGATTGTGAGGCTTGTTACATTGGCGAAACAAAGCGACATCTCAGCATTAGAATAACCGAAAATGTGAACAATATAAAACACATTACCGCCACGCACGCCGCTCTCGCGCTACCTGCAATAGAACAGTCACACACATTCAAATTTCATGATGTTGGAATAATAAATAATGAAAGATCTTATCTGAAGAAAAGGCTCATTTTAGAAATGATACAGATCAAAGCGCACCCGACTTCCGTCAATTTCAGAACTGACATAAAAAAATTGAGCACCACATACACAACACGATCATATAAACATAAGAATAAGCTAGTCTCATAAAAATGATATTTCACACATAATTCTCGACATAATTTTGCCTACATGTTAGAAATGATAGACATTGATAAGCGAATTTAGCCATTACAAGAAATCACAGTTTGCACACCATATCATGATAGCTCGATACGTCACTGAAACATACGATTACTCGCAAAAGTTTCACACGTATCGGTAACGGCGGTCGGTCTCTCACAATATGTTGGAGAGAACGGACCGATATATTGACCACGTTCCGCTATAACTTGGTACTGGACTAATTAATTCTTGGTCTTTTTATTATTAAAATACTTGACAGTAATTACGGAAATAACTAAAAAATTCGCATATCCTTAAGCTGCGAATGATTTCGGAACTCCATGTACCGGTGAATTTCACCTATTCGCAATCAGTACCAATCACATTACTTAACAAAAAATCTACACACTTATCGGGTTAGTTTTTTCTTAAAACAACCCTTTACATCACGACGCGTAACATTTAAGACGCATACTTTAATTAGCTAACATTATTTTTGGTTCTTATCGTAGATTGACAATAAGGAAAAGCACCAATTTATTACTCAGCAATAACCTGTCTTTTCCTACAACAACCCTTTACATTATGACGCGTAACAATTGTTACACATACTTTAATCTGCTAACATTATGTACCTCTGTTCTCTTTATCATATATCGACAATAAGAAAAACCGCCAGTTGATACTCAACAACTTTCAAACAATTATTAGCTAGCTACATAAGCCTACAGTTGCACCGCGCTAGGGGACGTTAACCTAACTACTGTATTGCGTTACATTTACATAAAAATACTCCGACTGTGAATATATAATTACACCTGAAAAATTTATGGTTACACAGAGAATAAAGTTTTCTGAAGAGGATCCGCACTTTATTTAGATCGAAACGTTAAAACAAGTCTCTGCTCTCATTGACCTTGACAAATTTCACTGGCTGATCGAAGCCGACATCCAATAACACAATATCGTCAACACGGCCGCACATATCTTCGACCAAAATTATCAAAGAAAGTCTGCATTCGTGGTCAAAGGAAGATATGGCGAAGGCCATTGAAAGCATAAAAAAGAAAAGAAAATGGGGTGGCTTAAGGCCTTGAAAAAACTAGTATTTATCCGTTGAGCGCATATGTTTATCCGGGTCATTTGTTTCTGCCCCAGTTCCGCGTGATTGCCAAGCTATTGCTGGTTCATCCACGACCCAGCAGATATTAAATAAGATTTCACCATTTCCGAAATCAGTGTCTACGGGGCATGCAAGAAACACAAATAGGAAAATCACTGGCTCTCAGGTTTTGACAAGCATTCTTTTTATGGACGGAGTTAAAGCCCAAGTACAAAATAAGAAAGAGGAGGAAAATCGCAAGAGCGTTAGAGCTCGAAAGCAAGTGAAGCGTGCTATCCTTCGGGATGACTCCGATGCGGCGTGCCTTTATTGCAACAAACTATCTACGTATATAGCAAATCGAAGCGAGGGGAGCATTGGGTATATTGCCAGTTATGTGAGCGATGGTGCCACAGTCTATGTGCTGGCATTGCAGCAAAAACTAAGATGTTCAAATGTACATTGTGCACCGATAGTTAGGTATGTCAATTTAGACCGTGGTGTGTCAATTTACCCACATGATTGGCGTTTTCGTTATTTTATTTCTATTCTATCATTTTCTTTAGCGTCAAAATCATGTTGTGTGTTCGTAAATAAACGTTTTTAATGTGTAATTCCCTCGCATTAATTTTTTATCTCCTTTAAATAATTAAATATTTGCCTCCCAACAAAAAGTATGCCATCTTGAGTACAATTCCCTTATGCGAAAATCAAAACAGAACGGCTGCTATACATTAGGTTAAAACAAACAAAGTTGCTTTCAGAAGTGTGTATATTCATTTACGCGATGCAGTTGTTAATGATTGAGGTTCACAATGAATTGGGAAATATGTTAATACTACCGGCAACATTTATAGGAAGTCCTAGGCACACGCATAAATACGCCCAAGATGCAATGACATATGTTCGCGCATATGGTTGCACAGATTTATTTATTACATTCACATGCAATCCAACGTGGAATGAAACAAAAGAACTTTTGTTACCTGGACAATCGTCATCGGATCGTTCGGATATTTACGCACGCGTGTTCAAACTCAAATCGAAATCTTTAATGGATTTCATTGTTAACATCATGTTTTTGAAGATGCGCGGTGTTGGATGTACTATACATATATTGCATCGAATGGGAAAAATGAGGATTGCCGCATGCACACATTTTAATTTGGTTGATCAACAAAAATCATACCCGATCTAATTGATTAACCCTTAGTCTGCCCAGGGTTTTTTGGCACCTTCAGTCTGCCTAGGGGGGTCGTTGGCGTCCTGACGGTTTTTCAACCAGTTTCAGTGGGGTTAAAAATCTAAAGAAATTCATGGAGTTTCTTTAAACCTTTAAGTTGAAGTATCGATCATAAAATTATAAAAAATTTTATTTTTTAATATATTATTTATCCAAAAAATGATAAAAAACGGTATCAATGCATTTGTTCACTCAAAAAATCATAACTTTAAGACAAATAAAGATATCGAAACTGCCAAAAAAGAATATTAAAGGGGAAGATTGTCGCTTTCGAGAAAAAAATCAACCGTATCCAATTTTTGTTAAATTAACCTTAAGTTTGGGACCTAAAAATTGGCAATAATTTAGTCGCAAATTTCGAAGTAAAGAGGCAATAAATGTGTATTAAATACAAACTAAGTAATAAAATCAGTAATAACTCATTCGTTAAGTGTCACAATATATTTTTATTGTAGAAAATATGAAAAAAATTAGAAAAAGTTAGAAATTACGAAAAAAAAAAAATTGAAAAAAATCGAATTTTTTTTTTGCGCCCAAATTTTTTTGTGGCACTTTTATAGCCTCAATAAAGACTTTCAAGCGAAAAAACGAAAAAAAATTACTTACAGTTTTGACAACCGCCGTCTGCCTAGGGGGGTCGTATGCGTCCGGAACGAAAATCAATTGCTCCTTAAAACAGCTGGGTAAGAACTAGAATAGCGCCTCTTTGCAGGTCGGGTCTAGAGGGGCCTAACTGTTTTTACATAAGCCTAACAGCGCCTCCCGTGATCGGATTTAGGAGTTACACCGACATTTGATTTTCGCTCGGACGCAAACGACCCCCCTAGGCAGACTAAGGGTTAAATCATCTCGGCAGAAATTCCAGATATCGACATTGATTAAGACTTATTTGAAGTCGTCACCGAACACTCGGTAAAAATTACATTAAAAACTTGAACCCGGTGATAAATGTGCAAACAGTTAAAAATTGACACACTAGTTTCAAATATTTTACTTTTAGGCATGTACAAATTGTAGCACGTAGCATAATAATAATAATTACACGCGCTACACAGAGTTCACGGATTACGGTCATGCGACCTAGCCCCAACTGATTTTACTTGCGAAGAAAGTAACAATTAACTGGTAAACGCACGTAACATTTCGGCTTTATTTTTAAAATTTTCAATACTTATTTCAACTTATTATAGTAATGTTTACGTTTCACGAAAATTTACTGTTAATTTCAGTAAAAATTCTTGAATATATTTTTAATTTCTGTCACGCAACAGTAAATTTGTACCAATTTCCATTAAAATATATAATTGAATTTCCTAAAAACCTGAAGAATTACACATTTGTCACTCAGTTGCTGTGATTTCACAGTAAGAAGTATGTATACCATATAAACATTCTTTCCGTGTATCACTGCCAATGACGAATATCCACTTTATCGTCGGCGATCAATTGAAGATGGTGAAAAATCAATAACATTAAAAGTACGAAACAATGATGTTGAAGTCGATAATCGTTGGGTTTTGCCGTATTCGCCATTACTATCAAAAACGTACAAAGCACATATCAACTTCGAGTATTACAATTCGGTGAAACCCATCAAAAACATTTGCAAATATGTCAACGAAGGAAGTGATATTGCAGTTTTTTGAGTGGGCAATACAGATGGATTGATTGATGAAATAGACCAATGTCAATTGGGACGTTACATTCTTATTGTTAGTAGTAATGAAGTCGTATGGCGCATTTTATCATTTCCTATCCATGAACGACATCCAACACTTATTCATTTCAAATTTTTCATCGAGATTTGCAACGAGAAACACAGTTCGATACAGATGAATTTTTGTACATTTGTTAATAGCAATCTTATGAAATTAGTTTCTGAACAATGCATAGTATATGGCAGAATTATTAAAATGCAATTACAAGCCAAAGTCGAGAATTGTATTTCCTAGATGTACCCGGGGGGAACAAGAAAAACTTTTCTCATTTCGATTATTTTGTTAAGAATACGATGAAAAACAGATATTGCACTGGCTATCATAACTACTGAAAATCGCAGCAGCTCTTTTGGATATTGGCAGAACAACGCATTCAGCACTAAAAGTGCCGTTGAATATGCAAATTACTGAGGCACCAACATGCAATATAAACAAAAATTCAGGAATGGGAAAAGTACTCAAATTGTGTAAACTCATTATATGGGACGAGTGTACGAGTGGTGCACAAAAAGCGTTAGAAGCGATTGATTGTACCTTAAAAGATTGAAGAGGAAATCAGCGGAGCATCTTCGGCGGAGCACTCATTTTATTGTCTGGCGATTTTA
The DNA here is from genome assembly GCA_964007305.1 of Netelia melanura. Lineage (NCBI taxonomy): Eukaryota > Metazoa > Arthropoda > Insecta > Hymenoptera > Ichneumonidae > Netelia > Netelia melanura. Next base: position 19,710,508 of record OZ023257.1, read on the forward strand.
GACAAACTTTACGATTTTCATGGCGACACGTTCATACATTGACTTTGAAAACCAATATGCGTATACAATTACAACATGATGCATCGGCTGAATATTTCGAAAAACAATTGCTGGATATTGGAAATGGGAAAATGACAATTGATAGACCCGAACAATGTATCACATTTTGCCATTGCCAAACTTCTGTACACTCACAGCAACAGCACACGAATTGATTAACAACGTTTATCTTAATATTTCACATAATTATCAAAATCATAATTGGCTCATTGCACGCGCTATATTAGCAGCAAAAAACAACGACGTAAATGACATTAATTTCATTCTTCAAAACGAAATACCAGGAGAAGCGATAACGTATAAGCCCATCGATACTATAATGAAAGAATAGAGAGGTTATGAATTATTTATCCAACTGATTGTGAGTTCTTGAATTCACTTGATCTGCCCAGACATACCGCTGCATGTTTTAACATTGAAAATTGGCGTACCTATCATTCTTTTATGAAACAGCAATCCACAACGAATTTGCAACGGTATCAGACTTTTAGTGGAAAAGACGATGAATAATATCATCGAAGCTGCAATTTTAAATGGAAAATTTAACCCTTCGCCGTCGCACTACCTATAATTTAGCTGCTTCGGCCGTCGCACTGGGTCATTTATGTCCGCGCATGCTTTTTGATGGGTAAAAAAAGGGCCCAAAAATAATCTGAAAAAATTTGTGAATACTCCTAAATAGCCATAGAATGTACACATACATATTTGTTAAACCGCAAAACTTGGTTTTTTTTTGCTGTAAATAGCTATCTAAGCGAAACAGGCCGAAAAAAGTGTTTTTGCACAAATGTCAATAAAAACAAAACGTGTCACAGGAAAAAAACACCATAGATGTCTTAATGTTTGAGAGAAACGGGGTTGCAATCATTTTCGGCGAAAAAAACATAATTATTGAATCACCGGAAAATAGGCGTTTCTAAGGAGAGGAAGATTGATAATATTCATCAAAAATAACAAAATTTTCTTTTTTTTTATGTTTTCAATAACAGTATTCAATAACATTGCTTATAGTGAAAAAATATTCTTTTAAATTAAGAAATATTACGTCAATGGTGAAACATAAAGTATTAAGATGCAGGAGGCTCGCTCGGCCACGAGCTGCTACGATATTTGGGATCCTATAGTTATAATATTAATTTTACATACCATGACAAACGATTTTAAATGTTCTTAACGTTACAAGTGTATGGATTACATTTAAAAAATACATGCTTCACACATGAACAACTATATATGCCCTGCTAACGCGTAAGAAAATTTTCGGATTTATTCGTGTTCGCACCAGACGGAAAAACGAAAAATATTGAGCATCCAAACGTACTACTTGATACTACATATACTCGTATTATAAGAAAAAAATAGTACTTTCATTGATATTTGCTGTAAAATAAATTATTATGACACAAAAACGGCGATGCCACGCAAGCCCAGTACCACTAGCAGCCAATACAAATTTTATAAAACAGAAACGTACATTTATAAAAACTGACAAAAAATGCTTACCTTTTATCTTCTGCATACCACTAATCCACGTTAACCGGATAATTCAATTTGTATAATGCGCATAATGGCGTCACAGTTCTGTGATCCCCTAAAAATACTTATCGATATTATACAAAACTGTGGATATTTCCCTAAAAAGTGTATCTACACCTGCATAAGTGCATTATGGGCGGAGTAAATTTGTGGCAAATGGGAAACCTGTATTTTCGAAGTTTTCTAAAATAATCATAATAGTTATAGGTAGGTAGTATATTACTGTTGCACTATAAATATTTATCCATTATTATTTTATGTCAAGTTGTAATATTTTTGCTGCCACCATACAGCAGTCATATAAGCTTTCTAGCTTGTGCTGCAACGATGGGGCGTTCGGGAGACTCGTATCGGAGATCCTCACAATACGGCTGAGACTCCGGAGATAAGTCGGTCAGTTACCATATCGAATCGTGATAATCGACGGTCATTGATAAAAAAAAAAAAAAGGTCGAACTCGTTAGTTTTGAAGCGCGACAACACGTTTTCGGATTTTATTACACGATGTGCGTAACAATGAATGGTTGGGATGGAAGGGTTTCGTACCATTTTACAGTGTATATTAACTACAAAGTTTGTTTCTCTCATTTTCTCCGACACGAAGAACATTTTGGGCAGAAGAGTAGTGTCTCTCCCTCTCCCTCTCCCTCTCTTACTTTCGGAAGCACTTGTTGTTAGGTTATGGAAAGAATGACACGACTTTTTAACGTCGACGCATTATCCATCTGTCTAACGTAGTAACGCAGAAACGGAAGAAATGCCGATTCTTAGCGCGTATAATAATCTACATATGGATGTCCCTCGCGCGCTAAAGTAGAATGACATACCAACTGAGTTAACTCGGCCGGTAAAAATCCTAGTGATTAGTTATCCGCGTATAGATCTTGACAATTCTAGCAACGACCAATAAAAAGTCGTTTTATTGATCGTTGAAAAATGTAAAAAATCACGGACGATTTGTGGGAATGCAGTCAACGTGAAAAACAATGGCACCTTAGAATCGACAGTCTCTTGCCGTCAGTAGTACCTGTGATCGCGGCTCACAACAGTCGGCGTTCGCTTCCAAGCATTCGATGGTTCATTTCGTAAAACATATCCAAAGAATTTATATTTTGATTAACCAAATGTCCTCAAATTGCATTCATTTAGAAAATATAAATAGAATTATAGCGACAAGAAATACGATGTACTACTACTTGATGAAACTTTGACACTCGTAGAGACTGGATCAATGCATCACGGGGCTTTCATCATCCCGATAGGCTTAATTATTTGCTACGTTCGTCAACATAAAAAAACTAAATAAAATCGTTAAAAAATGTTTGCCGAGCAGTGCTATCGACGTACCTGGAGCCAATTCGTGGATGGTGCGGTAATGCCAATGGACCGGTAGGGCCAGCACTAGGAAACGGTATTGGTTTTCTTCACGCCATGTACAAGACTAATGCTACACTAGATGGCGTTCCGGCGGACATGTGCGCTAATGCATTAATTGCCTCTACTTGGGACGCTGTTGTCAATAAGTAAAGTCCAAAGTCGATATAATTTTCTCTATTTTGACTTAAAAAAGTGTAAATACTACCTATAGAGAAGAGATACCTATGGCAATAGTGCGTATTCGATTAATAAAGTGTCTAATGCTTTAATGTCCATAATAGGAAGGTCGAAAATGAAGGGCTCGTATATAATTACGGAAGTTCAATAGTGAACGGTATCAGCGCCAAGGATTTCCAAGAAAAAAGTTTTCTCAGAGGCCGTGATTTACCTTCGATTCATATGATGGGTCCCTATTATATTATAAATACCAATTGCATTTGGTACTACTGGTTACTTCATCTAACGGTTCATCTCTTGACTGCTCTTATTGGAGATGCCGTGCTACTATGTAGGGGCGAAAAACCGCAGTGAGTATAATCAAGAAATATATATCTAGAAAAACGACAGCGAACGAAGACAAAATATATTTATAGTAGTTCCTAAATATTTTGAACTTTTCACAGAAATCAATTAGTTGTTAACTCAAAGACTTGGGGGGGGGTTAGGAGACAAAAATTATAATGAAAAAAAAGGAAATATTATTCTGTTCATAGGTTGGGGCATTAAGCAACAATAAGGTTTCTATTAAAAAGAGAACCAGCGATATGTACGTTTTTCATGGGCTCATGTCGCAAAATACTTATTATATACCACCTCCTATGTATATAACGTTAAATATGATTTGTTTGCTATTATCCAAGATATATATGCCAGCGCCCGCCGCAATACCCAACAACAACTAATAGATGAGCATTAAAAAATTTTAAGGAGTTTAAGATAATCAATCTTTCCCAAGATCACATATTTCCAGCGCAGTCCATGGAAATCTCAATTTTCTTCTGGTTCAGCTTACGCATTTATAATGCCAGCGAACACATGATTCGCTTGCGAGAAGCGGGATGCCTATGCGCCACCCGTCCGCCGCGAACGGTATTACTAGTATATGTGTGTATACATATATAGTATATATATATTAGACTGTGCCATTTTTGGGCAACTTTTTTTTTTCTTCCTACTAACAGGCTTTAAACTTATAAAAAGGTAAAAAAAAGAAGCCTGTATAAATTTTAGCTCAAAATATTAATATTTAGAGGTCGCTTAAACACATCTCTATTTCCCATTTAAATAACACAGGGAAAAAAAAAATTTCTGTCGGTATTTTATAACACGGTCATGGCATATTCCACAAACAAGCTACAAAAAAGCCCTCTTATACTTTTTTAATAAACTTAGCCATTCAAGGGATCTCGTGGCACAAACGTGGCACATCTCGATGCGATATCGTATTATTTTGTGCCAACATTGAATTTTTTAATCCACGATCATCATACAAATAATTGAAAATATACATAAAATAATTAACGAGTTCGGGCCAGGCAACAAAAAATCGAGTTACGAATAGGAAATTTAAGAATAGTGGGACCGTTCGTTCGTTTTCATTACGGAAATCTAACAAATCTCGATTAATGAATGATAATGATAATTCGTTATAGCTTCCTTACCAAATTTTCGTGTATGGTTGCAGAGTCGTCTCGTACTGGATTCTGCTGACGAACAACATGGTTTCATTGCTTTATTTCTCCACTGGGAATTGGCGGATACACGTTGAGAGACTGAGGACCGTTTGGGATCGGATGAATCGTTCTGATTCCAAATTATTTTTTTGTGATCTCCGCAAATTGGACTGGGACGAATATTGCTACGCCTATTGGGCCGGTCTGAGACTTTACATTCTTAAGGATCCTGCGAGTACCCTAACTGCGAGTATACGCAAATACAAGACATTCATGCTGATGAAAACCCTTCTGAGCTTCGTCGTTCAAATTGTCATTTTATATTACGTAGGTCGATACTTCTTCTCCGTTATTACGCCATGTAACTAAAACAATATGCAATTTTGTTTATTTTCATTATACGTATCGATGTGTCACTAATCAGAATTCGATAAGAATGCGTAAATGCCGAGTCGAACGAGAATTTTCAATGTTATTCGACTCTAAACCACGTTTCCGTTGAATAATCATAAGCAAGCATATTATTTATCAAATTTCGTAGAAATCCTCGAAAGAATAATATCGCGCTGTTCATAATCACGAAAGTGAGTAGGTATGTGCCGATTATCGTGTGGTAAGAATGTCACAATCAGTTTTATATTGAACCAACCGATATATCTATTTAGAATATCACGGGCTCGAAGGGAACAATAATTATTTTTAATAAGTAGTTTGGGCGTCTTGTAAAATTCAGGAGCTCAGTGATGATAATAGAAAAAGTTAAAAAATTTAATATATATTCATTGGCATAAATCCAGTCGAGAAAGAGCCCGCTTCGCGTCGAATTTTCTCTCACTGATATATTTCAAAAACACTACTTTCTTATCCATTAACGTCCTGACTACTCGACATACTTTTTTCTGTATATTTTTCCAAGAAACTTTCAATGTCTTATGAGTACCACAAGGGTGGTCAATCATATTCGTATTCTTATCATCATCATCATCACGAAAATTCATAGCGTATTCACTATGGACCCAAAAATTAATATCAGCTATGTGAACTTTTGTGCCAAGTACCTAAGTTGTGAGAATTTCCATCATTTATCGCAAAATTCTCTGTATGACATGTCAATTTTTATTGTTAAATTGAAGAGACGACGTATGAAGTAGAGCGTGTCATAGGATGTGTCCTCTATATACCAACACTTTTCCAATTAATATCCTAGAACCAATGAAACTACTCATTATTATGCTACATAACAAATTTCGGTCCAACAATAAATAATTAAAGAGAAAAAAAAACCGAAGAAAAGCGACGGTGATACTTGATAAAGAAGCCTTAGCTTAATTATGTACATTAGTGTACGGTTCGAGTATGGTGGATCGAGGGTGATGGGATCATTTGAAATAAAATGATGCAGGGCATGCATATACATATATATATATATATATAGAATAATACTCTTTATTGTTTTTTGATAGTTGTTGTTGTCCATATTGTGTTTGTTTCTTTCCCGTGTTTTTCGTTCTTCCGCGGTTAGCATTCTGGTAAAACGATATAACGTGGTCGTACACAAATCCACTCCTAAAACAACGCTTTCGACCACTCGACTATTCGACTATTCGCGCCCCGTATCTTCGGACCGCTTACGACTAGAGTTATAGTATTATTTTCAATTTCTCAGATTAATTGTTCAACGAGCAAAAGAAACGCCTCTCGCTTGTCGATAATTAGACGGTTTTTCTTTTCAGTATTTGTCATTTTCTGCCGTAACATTTTCATTTTTTCTCCCCGTTCTTTCGAAGCACCGAAGATGTTTTTGGCTGACAATGATGAGACTAACATTGTTCATACGGGAGGGTTTGTATTTTGTTCACGCGGCCGTGACGCGAAATACAGAGAATGTCGAGTGATCGATTCGCTCTTTAGACATATACCGTGCATTTTACAACGTTTGTTTTTTATTTCTTCTATTTTTTGTTTGTTTATCTATTAAAAGATTACACCGCGATTCGAAGCGATCGAACATGAGTGAATGAGAAGCGTATTTGCTTCCTCCCATAAACTATTTGCTTATTTTTTGTTCTTGATTTTCCCAATAAGCCTTACGTCCGTTTTCCAATAAATTTCTACTACGCGTATCGCAATTTCGTCTCAAACTCGTTCTGGAATTAGATTCGCAGCATCGCGCCTTCATTTATCATTCTAAATCGCTTCGACTGCACGGCGTACATTTTTCGATGCAACTTTAACTCTGTCTTTCTGTAAACCTTCCTTCTCCGCGCTACTTTTTTTTTTGCTTTCATTTAATTTGTATTTACAATGTACAGTGTTCTCTTTTTTCTTGCCCTAGATTTTTCGGCGTTGCTGGGCTCGACTATGCCAATATAAAACGGACAAAAATCATAAAAAAAAATTAACGAAACGATATCGTTTTTTTTTCTTGTTCTAACGATGCTTTAAAAAAAAAACAAAACTTGGCTCGAATGTTTCTTTATTTTCGAGAGAATAAAAATAAAGAAACAAATTTGCGATTTGGACTGGCGCCGCACTTGGGTCAAATGCAGACAACGGCTAACTAATTCTTCGTTAGATATTATAATAGGAACTTAATCGTACATCGTCGCATCGGCCCGAGTCACTCGAATGTACCTAATTTGCGTGCAGGTGTGTTTGCGCGCCTATTCACCTCACTCTGTGTCATTCCATCATGTCTCACGATCGATATTCGTCCACGGGAATCCACGGCCAGCGTGAAATTTCGAGTTCGAGAAGCATACAGAAATAACAGAGAAAGAAATAATCAAATATTTTTCTACGCAATTTGCTGTCTTGATTCGGAGACCACTGCTACGTGGAAGATCGAGTCTCGTTTAACAATGCGATACGAAACACACATAAAAAAAGAACGACAAAAATGGTACGGATGTTATTAATCGAGTTCTTTTGCATGTATGATTCTCGAGTAGAGGACGCGACGACGAACACGGCCAGAAAACATTATCGAATCGTCTAGAATTAATTTCAATTTTCTTCTTTAAACCGCAAAATTTGACGATGCCAATAATCAAGTCAGTTCACGAGGAGGGAGTGTAGTTCGTTTTCCATTGTAGACGTATAAATATAGGTATGTGATAATAATAAAAAGAAAGTAAAATTAGCAATCGAGCGAGACCCCGCAATCGCCTTGTATCACTTACCAAGGTAAATATATAATAATCCTATACATACATACCCACCCCCACATATATCTACATACGTACATATATATGTATATATGTATATGCATACATATACATATTACATATACACGCACACACACACATATATATATATATATATATATATATATATATATGTATGTATGTATGTATGTATGTATACGTGTATGTATGTATGTATGTATGTATATATAATATCTTATGTATAATTCACTTTATACCTATTTCTTTCTTCGTCGCTCAAACGTACGCACTTTATCTCTTTTACTATTTATACTATTTACAAGTTTTCAATTTTAGTCACCAAATGTATAATCCATTTCTTCGACAACTTATTATACAATCCGCACCGCGCATAGCCGTCAACCTCTTTTTCACGTTCTCTCTTAATCTGTTACATCCTCGTTCATCACTGCCGTCATCCAATCTTCCGTCTTTTTTACAGGTTACATTACAGCGTTTTAATACAAATTGTTTCTTTGTCCCAGTTAAAGGTGAATTATCGCCTTTTTTTCAAAGCATGCGCCAACATCGAAACCGATGACGACGACGACGACGACGACGACGACGACGACGACGACGACGACGACGACGACGACGACGACGACGACGACGACGACGACGACGACGACGACGTCCTTCGTAAGAAACGTTTTTATGTATTTTTCTCTATTTTTCTCTATCATCGTTATCGAACAAAATCATCGTACGAGTATTGCTAGACATTTCAGCCACATAGAATTGGATCGATCGAGGGAGCAACGAGATTATTCTTAAGCCTTTTGTTTTGAGAATCGACTTCCTCGGTACCAATTCACAAGTACTCTCTTCGCCCGAATGGGACGTACGCAATGGACGAAATTTCACTTGTTCTTCGGTTCGTTTATTATTATAACTATTATTATTATTATTATTTTCTTTGTAATCTCAGTACACGTGAATAATAGCTAAACAAAGAAGATCCAATTCATCGGCAACCGGAACATCATGTAGCAGTGGGTGAAAAAAAAGAAGAAACCAAATTTATGACTCTACCCATGAATCGACAAATCGCTCTCTCGCTCGCCCAGATCCATCCGTTCTTTTCTCCTCACAGCCCGGTGTGACAGTAACCGAGATCTTTTTCACCGCATACTCAATATCTATGCCACGCACACTCGCAAAATTTCTTCTTTTCCCGCGATGCTAAAAGTCATATGTCTCGCCGCTTCGATTAAACATAAAAAATTATTTTTCTTTTCTTTTTCTTAACATATATATGTATACATATATATATTTAAAAAAAGACTTGAGACGACCGATTGAATAAAGCACGACGTAATTTTCTGTTCTCATCAAGTACTCGAGTCGTGTAATTTCTGTTGGTTTTTTTATGCATATTTTTCATTCGATTTAGCTTTCGTTTTTTTTTTTTAAGTCATCAGTCAGGAGCCGATTGATCATGGTTATGTAATTTTTAATTTATGTAATATAATGTTCACCTTTAAGTATATTAACTGATCATACTCGTCGGCTACCCTCCGGAAGACCGTTCCTTTGAAACATTCTTCTTTGCTTTCCATTATATTCGTTTATCGCAGTTTCGTTCTATGGGAGATCATCGCCGTTTTAATGCACGAAATTCGAACTGTCTCGACGGGTAAAATGCGTTTCGTATCATCGAATTTCAACCTTATTATCCGGCTTCTAATAGATCCAGGTACTTTTTGACGTTTTACAATTAAACCGTGGCTGGCGTAAAATAATAACGCTTACTGCACGAAAGCGTTTGGCCCTATCGCGTTTCTGTTCTTTCCTCAAGCTTTTGGATAGCGCGTGCACACATACACACGCACAGGCACGCATGCTCGCACACCCGCACACACACACGCACACGCACACGCACACACACCGGGCTGTCGAATCACGGTCTTTATCCGCTCGAGAACAGCAAGACGGTACTATACATCGTGATGCTCGAAAAAGGGAAAATATTGTCGAAAATACAAACCGACCCACCCACGTTTCTATTTGTTGTAGAATGAAGTTCAAGCTGTTCGCAGCGGTAAAATCATTCGCATTTTGGAAAATGGATAATTGTTTTGTCACGAATTGCAGTAATTTGTATATACTTCAAGGTAAATCAGAAAAAAATGCACGATTCTATTAATTTTGTAAGAAAGAAGAAAAAATAATAATTGACTTGGACTTTTTTGCGAAAGTTGCCGAAAAATTCCACGACGTAAAAATTTAGATGGGACGCTCAGTAGAAATTGATTGGGGGGGGGGGGGGGGGGGCATGAAAAAAAAAGCATCAGATTTTAAGCGTTCTAGCACCAAATGTATATGCGACGATTTGTGAATCGTGTGCATTAAACCTCTTTATCTTTTTGTAATTGTGAGCGTATGATCGCAGTTGTATTTTCCACCAGCGATGTAAGACTCGAATATCCGACGTACTCGTAATTTCTGCGCCTTTCTTCGTGTTTTTTTTTTTTTTTTTTTTTTTTTCTGTCGCGGGTACCGTTGCGCTTCGATATCTCGCATGAGTAAGGTCGTTTACGGACGATGACAATATTCGAGTTGAAGAGGCCTCAACGTCGGCAAACTAGGCAGACGATGTCAGATTGGTAAAAAGCTCCTTGGAAAAGGTTCGCGTTCAAGGATGTTAATGAAAAACAAACGAAGAAAGTAATTTAAAAGAATTTCGCTACAAAAATCCTTGGCTCTCCTTGGTCATTAACACTCTACCACATCGTCGGCCCGGGGTACCTTGGATCGTTGAGGGTTTCAAGACGCGGAGCTCTCTCTCTCTCTCTCTCTCTCTCTTTCTTTCTTCCGGATTCGTTCATCGAGTCGCAAGATTCACAGAGTTCAGGCAAAATCGCAATTACCCAATTTTTGGATGGGCGATGAAGCGCTCTATTTAACGATTAACTTTCGCAAGCTGTCGCACTATTCGAACGCGCAGTACGCCTTTATACGACCGTTAAATTGACACTATCAATGGTTATACCGTGAATCCATCGAAATCGCTAATCGCGATGGGTTGGCGCTGAAATTGTGACGAAGAAAGGGAGAGCTCCTTAAAATTTCTATCGAGAAAATCGTCGTAATCGAGTGGTATATAATTGACACGAGACGTAATAATAAATAAAAATGCCGGCGACGACAACGACGACGACGGCGATGACGACGATGAACACGGTCTTGGTTAGCTGCAGGTGAAAAGCATCTTCCTCCATGAGTCTCTTTATCCTTACCAAGGACGTGAGACAATCGTGTACTCTTCGTTAGCGCGGTTCCGTTAATCGTTGACAATAGCGAGTTTTCACACCCGATTGTTTGTTGTTGTTGTTGCTGCTGCTGTGGTTGTTGTTGTTGTTGTTGTTGTTGATGTTGCTGCTACTGTTGTTTATTGTTGTTTCTTTTCTTCTTTATTCGGCATCGTTCGCCGTTTATTGGCTGCGCCAGATGAGATGACCCTATTTGCCCTGGGACGTCAGTGGATAGAAGTCGATGAGATGGCTCAGCGACGTTAAAATTGGCGGCTATGACCCGACGCACATGAGCGACTCGACATGCGTACTGCTCGTGGTGTTGGTTCCATTAGCACCACTGCCGTTGCACGTATTCGTTATAGGACTCGTTATTATCGTAGAACCGTTGGACGACGACAGCTGATGATGATGATGATGATGATGATGATGGTGATTATGATGATGATGATGATGATGATGATTGTTCTCCTGGGCGGCTGCGGCTGCTACAGCAGCGTTTGTACTTCTCAGTATATCGTCGGCCGACAATGGTGTCAATTTCCATCCTGGCATAAAGTCGAGATCGAGCTCGGGTCCGATATCGACGTCGAGGAGTTCGTTGTTGTTGAGAGGATCGAGGGGCGATTGACTCGATAGTGAGAGAACACTGCCCCAATTGATCGAACGGCTGTCGTCGCTGTCGCCAATACCGGAATCGGCATCGGTTTCACTAGACGATGTCGGTGACGTCGGGAACGGCGTCAATCTTCCCTGCTCGGATGGCTGAAGTTGGGCTATCGGCGCTTGTAAGACCGGCTCCATCGGCGGTGGACTTCGGTCCCTTTCCATTTCTCTCTCGAGGTGCCTCAGTGTGTTGCATATCAATACGGAACGATGAAGACTTGGATCCGGAAATTGGCGGTACCTCGCCAGTTTGCACATGGAAATATTTAACACGGCCAGCCTTCGCTGACGATAACAGGCTCTGCCACGACGACACCAGCTTGATCTCGAGCCCTCGCAGCATCTCTCGTTGGAGCGATAACTCGAGCCGAGCTCGAGATAACTCTTGCCATTTTCCTCTCTTCGTATCGTTGGTGGCTCGTAATGATGAGGAGCTCCTCCCCAATGAGGTTGAGGCCTCGACAACTGACTGTAACCATTGTTACCAACGCCATTCGCACCGACGACATTAATGTTTCCACGCTGATGATAGTAGTGCTGAGGCGACGGTGTATGATGCAGCTGCGACGCTGCCGGTGGTGAAATCGGCGCCGATTGGCAAGCATTTGCCTGTAAACACGGCGAGCTAACTTCCATATCGTAGTACGAGCTCGTTGTTTGGCTCAACGGTGGTGTATAACTGTCCTCCATTGCCCACCAGCTACCCTCGACTCTACCGAGCTTCGACGGGCTCTCGCCCATCTCCATGTCGAATTCCATGCAGCCCACACCTCCTTCCAGTTTACGTTTTCCTGCCGTGGCCTGCAGACCCATCATTGCACAGCTCTGCAAGTAAACCGAAGATAAACAAATTTATTATTCATTCTTTTACATTGTTTTTACAAGTTAATACGTCTGTCTATGAATTATCACTCAATATGTAACGAAATAAGGTACGTTCGTTATAGGCGTTCACTGCAAATTGCCTAGAATTTTCGAATGCAATACGTTGATCAGAATTGCAAAAGCTCGGTAATTATAAGGGCACGAAGTTCGAGCATCATAGTTGTTCAAACCATATACCATTTTTTCAACATTTTCATTAGCAACTCATTCTTAGAGCATATACCGGCTGTAAAAAATATTTTCGTATTACGATGATGCACAACGTCGTGGTAGATGAGCTACCATCGATACATCGTACATATAATACTCGTATTTTCTCTCAAGCAATTAACTCGCCGAGCATAACTTGAGAATATCCAATTGGACGACCCACCCCACGTTTCATTAAATCCACTCGGTTTTGGAAAAAGGCGCAAAAAAAAACTGTGTGTTTCAAATCTACCTTTGACTCCCTATACAATTTACAACACTTTGGCATTAACGGAAATGTCAATTACGCGAACAAAACCCCTCCTTATCGATGCAGATGCGCGAGCCATACTCCAATAAAATCTTACCTATAGAGCGACTGGCAATGAGTATTATAGATATCTTATACCGAGAGGAAGACTTATTTTGGTAATTTCCGAATGAGAAAGAAGGAATATTTGAGCCCGCCGAGTCAATGAAAAAGATTGCCGTTGGCCGATGTGCCTGACGCAGCAGCCGCAGCCCGCTGCTGAGAACTCGATGAGTCAGAGGATCAGCTCGTTGACGGGAACGTGCCCGGGTAATGACGTCAGGCTCCCCTCTGTCCCTAGCGCCTGGAATAAGTCATCTTTGGAGTGGATGGTAGTTTCGTAGGAGGGAAAAATGACGGGGGGAGGCGGTGCTTTAGTCATACGTTAAATCAGCAAAGCCAGCGCTCTGTCGCGGACTCTGTTCTACCGCGGTACAAAATCATAAATACGAGTACCTACATTATCTCCGCACGTATCGTAACAACCGTTCGCATTCCCGTGGCCGAATCATCCAATGGAAAGACAATTACTCAAACGGCTGTTGACAAAAATCTGCACGATATATGATTTTCAAGTAATTATTTCCTTTTCTTTTTCTTTCCTTACATATATCGCATCAGCCGATATGGACGCTCATCCAAACATTGGATGTCGATTTTCTAAATACCAGAAAGACCAAACGCCCTTGTGCTCCCGCCAACAGCGCCAACCCCGTTTCTAAAACACGACCGAGACGCAATTTTAATATTATTAATCGTATCGTGGCACTCGCAATGTCTTCTATGTTACAAATTAACGGGCAAACGTAATACGTTAGATGTGTCCGATTAGCGATCAGGAGGTCGCTTTCGGCATTCACTTTGACCTTGGATCGTCATAACCCGAGCGGTGAATGATCCTGCGACTTGGTTAAATTTCAAATTCTACTAATATCATTTATGAAATGCTTCCACCAATTTGGAGAAATTGTCAATTTTCAGCATCAACCGTTACGCTCGGATGGACGATAATAATACGAGAGTCGAGATTCGTGAATTTCGGTAAAATATCTTTTGGCACGAGAGGCTCGATTTGCTTGCGGATACTTGGACGTATTTGAATATGGATACAAATCGAGTCTAGGTATATATGCATTCTCGTGGGCCCATGCGAGCATAAACCTCGATCGGAGAAAGTAAGACGATGATTATCCTCCACTCTTTGTGTATGTGCTAGATCCCCCTCGTGGTAGCCAGGTTCCTCCAGTGTGCGACGCGTTGAACCTCGCTGCTCATCCAACACGAGCATAAGAATCTCTGCAATATATGTATATACAGGCAGCAGTATATATAAGCGTGTACGAATCTAAACGGACTTTGAGTTGTGGCGAAATACCGAGAGATGTCTCCACTGATATCTCGAACGCGAGACTTTCGCAACGTGCGTAATAAAGCACGTGGATTTCGCCTCAACTTGTATGTAACATATATTTGCCTCCTTCTTTTTCTTTCGGATAATCTTATAAATTTAAACGATCTCACGTTGGTGGGTGACGAGAAAATTGTTGGTCCCTTTTAATTCTTGACGCTTCCGGCGAGAGATCTTTCTACAAATAACATTCGCCTCTTTTCAGAAACTCAACGATGGGCTTTAAAGCGGATACGTACATAAATAAGAAAGATGGAGCAGCTACCTTTTTACAATTGTTTTTACGTGATCGTCGAGTGAAATTATCATGCGCACGCACACATCGATGTGGCAAAAGTTTCAATATGAAAGGTGAATACATAAGAGACCGGAAATGCTATCTAGGTAATAAGGGTAATAATATCGAGACAACCTTCTTACTACCAGTAGGGAGAGGTGGTTTTTTTGTGCGTACCTATAATATACAATATACCGGAGAAACTTTTAATTAATAATATTAAAATACCTGATTTTTAATTATCGTTACGATTGATTTGAAAACAAAAATTTCAAACAAACCATCCCTAAACACGAGTACTTACACCATTTTGCCGCTCGAAAAATCGTTTTAAAAGCTGCAGTTTTGCTAATTCTTTTTAAGTTGTTTTCGTAACTACTTGAGATTTTTTGACCAAATTGTTCACGTTTTTTTTTGTTGCCCATGTAAAGCACGAACTTGCGAAAAAAAAAAAAAAAAAAAAAAAAAAAAAAAAAAAAAAAAGTATCGATACAACTTATTGCAAAGAAAACAAAATTGTTGAATGAAAAATCACGTGAAAAAATTGAATTCACGGTCAAGGTCATCTCGATACTTTTTTAATTACGGCGATCTGACTAATTTCGATGTCTCAATATAAACACACAATATATATGTATATATATTCGCCGTGATATTTTTCATTTTTTATTATGTCTATTAAGTTCTACATCTCTGGTTAAAGAAATGCGAGAGTGGACGTTGCGCGATCGATCTATTTACAATAGAAAAACCATGATTGTCTTTTTCGAATGTAAAGATATGAATGATTTAGATAGCACGATTTTTTCAGTAAAAAGGATTTTCAGGCGTTTGTTTTAAATTTATGTTCCCTTTGAATTTAAGGAGCGACATATCAACTTTAAATATCGCTGACCAATTCTCATGGTAGGGTAATATAAAAAAGCCCTTTTATTTACAAACAGCCTGTATACATGGTCGGTTTATAGTATCGCGAGGGCACTTGTTGAATCGGGGAGATCCGATGGGCTCTCGTGGCTTGGGCAGTGGCAAGTAGGTAGGTAGGTGCTGTAGGTAGGTAGGTAGGTAGGTAGGTAGGTACCTACTGTGGCTGAAGCAATTCGAACGAGAAAGGGAAAGTGTGTGGTGACGTCAGTGAGCGCGGGGGGGGGGGGGGGGGGGGGCATAACGGATTAGCAGCGGCGCAGAATGCACGCGCGAGCGAACGCCTTTCAACTGCCTGTAAATCAAATTCAAAACTGCCGCAACGCTCGCTGCAAATACCGCGATACAGCGTGTAATAACAGATACCTAAGTATGTAGAAAAGCATCTTCGTACGAAGATACGATTGTACTTGTCAAAGAGGAATTAAAAATATGCGTTTATTTATGTACCTAGAGTCGGTGACGAAAATATTCGGACACCAGCTTAGCGTCGCTCTTTCTTTCTTTCTCTATGTCAACCAAATGTTCCAAGAACCATAAAATCGTCGAACCATAAAATAGTCCTTTATTAGAATGTTCTTCTCGGGGGTAATGGAAGTGCAAAAAACAATAATGATTTGGTACGTACGGTTGTTTAAATAATTCGACAGATTACTGTTAGTAAACATATACCTACAATAGTCGTTCAATAGGAGGACAAGCACAATTATTGTGAACGCAAGTCAGTTTTAAGTGGTTTATGAAAAATGTGAATGATCCGATATCCTCGTGAGGTTCGTTACAATTTTCTTGATAAATGGCTCGAAAAAGTAAAAGGCCTTTCTTTAAAATACGCCAGTTTGTCAATTTCCAAGGGCATCAGAAGGGAAAATCTTATTGAGAAATTGTAAATTCTGTTGAAAATGCGTAAAAGTATTGCTGCTGCGCATATATGTACATATAATAAAAAGATATAAGAATGAGTTTGAAATATTCGGAATCGAAGTAAGACGAGAAAAGTAGGTACGGAAGGCCTATATACAAACTTGATCACGATTCGTTTGAGAAGAACGGGCGAGCATGCGCAAGAAATGTGCGAAGGTTGACTAGAAAAAACAAACAATACAAAGAATATAAAACAGGAAAGGACACGCGCTATCCAAAACATTTGCAACCTCTACTGCGAAGCACGTGGGAGCAGATACGCGATAATTAAGTATACGAGGTTTAATTTGGCACAATCAGTGGCCCAATTAATATTTATATACATTATTCTGGATAATGTCGAGCGAGATAAGATCGGACAAGGCTTCAAATTTAATCGAGAATTTGAATCCTATTGAAAATTTGTGGGACGAATCGTCGAATCGACGAATTTTTAAGGAAAAATTTCAATATTTAATGATATCATATCCTAATCTGCTGGTCCTTGGAAGATTTCGTTGACACGAAATAAAATAGAAAGTGAATCTTGTCCGTAGTGGTGCGTCCGAATATTTTTCTAGACGACTGTGTATACTTACACATAATTGGACGTAAATTACCTACATTTTTAATTCCTCTATGTAGGTACTTACCCACCTAAATATTATATACAAAGATTATAAAGTTGATAATTTGAAATGGGGGGGGTTGTAGTTTTTAAGATTATTTAAATGCGGGGGCGGGCCTTCTTTCTTCTCGGAATTTCTTCAACACGTTTGTATGTGAGAGTGCGCAAGATCGACTCTAGCAGTTAATTTCATTCGACAATAAAAAGTATAGGTACGTATTTTTTTTTATCGCGTATATTTTCGCATTATAAACTGTTATTAAAACAAATTTAAACTTATATAATTTATTTAAGTTTAGAATGTTATTATGAAAGTTAGAAGCGCTCGAGACATTTTTTATTGCTTCGATTCTATGTAAAAATGATAAGTACTATTTTATAACTAATTGTAAGTTCAAGTTCCCCTTAACGTTGGCTAATGCTATTTGTACTGTGATAACGTATTATAAATAAAAATAAAAAGAAAATAAATAAAAATGCACATTATCTTTGACTTTGAGCGCTTTTTTTTCTCAGACAACTCGTTTTAATCTCCCAAAAATATAACACCTACATATGTTCCCGGAGCTGAGTAGGCTATCTGGTTTATTCTCACACTAGCGCAATATTTGTTTCCCTTATTAAAGAACAACTTTTTTACTTTAGATAACAGTTTGTAAAATTGTTTTCCCATGATTTTTTCTCGCGCTGTATTTTTTTGAGAAAAAAATAAACCACGTCTTCTCGGACATTGCTTGACCATGAATTTTTTCAGATTTTTTCATCGATAATTGGGGATGGGGGGATACCGCGAAGACGAAAAGGAGCCCGGTTCACGACGAAATTAGGGTGCCTAAAAACGCATTCGTCGATTGGGGGATGATAATAATAATAATAATAATAATCGATTCATAATGTTTTCGGACCTATCTAGACGGACGACGGTATAACAAGTAGGTCGTAGGTACACCTATACATACTGTATGTATAAGGAGGGAGGCTGGCGATAGAATAAACGTGATGAAATTTATTATTATTACTTACTTACAGCGACGCGATTGGCTTTGGCCATTGGTAGTATCGCGATAGAACTTACTTATTGTTAGTTACTTACTGAGCACTGTACAGCTCGCTCGCGGGGATAACTAGTGCGTGGAAGCGTTCAAAAGGGAGACGATATAGGGGCGCGTTGGTGTAGCTAACCTAACATACGTTCATTTTCACCAGTATGACGCGGCGAGAGGTGCTCTTACATCTCGCCGGGAGCCACAATGATTGCTGCTCCGTATATGTACGAGAAGATGGAAAGGAGTTTCTGTTGCATCCTCCGAAATAAAAATAAAAGAAGGGAGAGGGAGGGCAGGAGTTTGATCGACACATTGACACACTACGAAAATATTGAATTTCATAGTTGGATAATTGATGTAATTATAAAACGATGATTTTATAGTCGACCGACTCTCGTCCTGAAAGTAAATTGATGGGAGGCTCGCGTACAATAAGATGGTGCGAAATGGCCGACAGGATAGAGATGGACCAACATTAAGACCGCGTTTCACGCGGACTAGATGGTAGATACCTACACATATAGGTATTAAGTTTCAGCGCTAACCTCGTAACATGCCAATCTTGTCCCAATGTTGAGATTGTTATGTACGTTGATAACGTTGATAAAAACGTATACTATAATTACAAATATTGTCAAAATTCTTAATAGTTTAGGTACTTTTATTAAGTACTAAATAAAGTTTATAGTAGGTAGGACGTTTGACACAGGGATATGGGTTTACACCGAACATTTTTATTAGCAAATAGGTAATTCTAAGAAATAGAGATCTTAATGCGTCAAACTATAAATACCAACGATGGTTAAATGCCAATGATTTTCATAAGAAGATTTATAGTAGGTACTTGGGGTTGGGGCATGTACAATATTTTTCTTAATTATAAACCATTAGGTTAGGTATACATACGTGTATGCACGCATCCGCATATTTATGACAATAACGTACGTATACCAAATTTCCAGTAATGTATCACGATTATAATGAAAGCTTATTGTTAACGAGGTTCAATTTTCATACAAATATGTATGTAGGTACATAATATTAATATTTCCGTTTTTTCTTACTTTCCAAGTTTCCACCGAGCGTTTAAGCTCATTATGAAAACTTGTTGCAAATCGATTAAACAACAACATGCTCAAAATTCGAATCGATTCATAATTGAATTTGTTCTTTCCATAAGATTTCTTATAAAAACTAGTCCAATGCAATTGGGGGGACGGACACTTACTCGCTGTACCTATAATGCTGCGACATTTAACACGAGCTCTTATTAGGAGGAGGGAGATTGCGAGAAATTATGCGATTTTCAAGAATAAACATCGTGATTTTTGAGTCGACAAAGGCCCCTCAAATTATATACCACATCAAATAACGTTTCTCTAAATTTTCAGTTAAACACGACGCTGTATTCGGAAGCTCCTATCTGATCTTCTTTGCTTCAAAAATTGACATTTCTTTAAAACGATACAACAACATTTTTCGACCATATTTTTGTTTTTAGTTTTCTTTCTTAACACAGATTTTATTGATAATAATTATTTAGAGGATTTTGGAGGATATTCGAACTAGAGAAATTTTCGGACCAATTTTCGGAAAGTCGAAAATCATTGGTTCGAATAAATGCGATAAATTTCAATGTAGGTAGGGTAGGGTAGGGTAGGTACCTTTTCTCAGGAACCGTACGTTCCATTTTTATTGTTTTTGTTGCGACTGTGCACATTAAAGCGTTATAAACAATGTGTCGAGTCATTTTTTCAATATTTTCTTTCACAATTTTTTCACATCGTTTTGAAATTTTGATAAAATGATTTTGCACTACGTTTTTTTTCTTTCAAACATATATTTCTCGGCTCTCAATCGGTTTTTCAAAAAAAAATGGCCCGACACATTATTCTTCGTTTGGATGTACTTGTTACGTTAAACACACACACACACACAAACAAATATGACGAGTAGATTTCGAGAAAGGGTACATTGCGGGTGAAAAAACATAAGTTTTCAGGAGACACGATTTTTTCTGAAAAAGTTTGAATTTCTCGAAACACTAGCGTAAACAAATTATTTAACATACTTCCACTGCTCAGAATTTCATGAAATTTGAACAAAGGTATCAAGAGAAAGACATGTACTTTCGGAAGAAAAGAATTTTAAAAAAATGTATCGTTTGACGCTGGAATATGTCGAACCTTCTTAAACCAAGACGAGTATTACTATATATTTCTATATTATTATAAGAGCGAGAAGCTGCGCAAAGATTGGCTCGCCAGTGTTATTGCCAGTGACTCGCCCGACGAGTCACTGGCAATACATGTGAGATGGTGGGTACGCCTCGTGGTAGTCGGTTAAACAGCCGCGAGAGGCGCGCGATGTTGGCTACAGCCGCATGGCGACGTTGGCTGTGCTTCGCGACGGCATGACGTCAACCAGCCGCCTGTTATTTTCGAAAGGGGTCTCACGGCGGAACCTCTCCGCTTTTATACATACATGTGTGCTCGTCTGTACTTGCGTACGTATTCACACACGCGCATCTTTTTGTACAGTCAATCGTTTTACTCCGGCGGCACGCAACCAACGGAGCTATATACCAACTATGTAACACCTACCTATACCTATACACTCGTATACATAAGTATATACTCGTATATATCCTACTTATACACGATCGTCGTTGGCGTGCGTCGGAATTTTGGGATTGGCTGGCTGGTTGGCTGGCTGACTGGACTCGAAGGAAACTCCCGAGATCGAACGAAGCCGTCCATACACCGGAAGTACGATGGATCGGCCCCGGTTGCATATTATTATTATTATTCGTATATGTATATCTCCCGTTGCGCGTAATAACGATATTTTTTATTTAGACTTTTGTTAAGTCGATTAAGAACGTCTCACTCGTATACATACAACGAAAGAAGCGTCGCAGCAGTATCAAGTCGCGGCGCGGGTGAGATTATCCGAGCCCTATCTGTCGCGCGACGTAGATAAGATTGCACCGAAGAGAAAAAAAGTGCGCAGCTAGATCGAGAGAGAAAAAGCGGGTGAGGGCAAGTCAGCCGGGTATTGTGCAAATCACTTTCTCCTTTACGTACATGTATGTAGGTATACTTTTTTTGTGCTTCGTTACATTACGGTGGACTTGAAGGACTATGCGCGACGCGTGCGAAGACTTTGCCCGTGGTTTTTGCGCGATGGGAAGGCAATGCGGAAGCTCCTCAGTAGCGACGTACACACATGTACTTACGTTAAGGGATGAGTAGAGCGTAATCCGAATAACGGAAAATCAGAGCTCCATTAGAATTCGTTCTTCATCCAGTCCTCGTCGTCTCTTAATATAGGTATCTCGGTAAATTAGGTGCTGCCCGATACATTCAAGTAGTACATACGATAAAATGATGGTTGGGTCGTTGCGATTATTATTGTAGGTATATAGATGCATATCGTTTAGTTTTATCTCAGCCGAAACGATGCACGTGCAAAGGATTGAATTTCCAAAATATATTGAAAAATGTAAATACAATGAAATCCGAAGAGTTCAAAGGACCGAAATCTTTTTCTCGCTTATGGAGATTTTTCACATAATCGAGTTTCTCACTTGTAGAGATGCAGGTGGACAAAAATATAGGCAACAGAGTGATAGATATATAAAAGCTACCTCTTTGTAAAAATAAAACAATTATCAATTGCACGGTGGCGTCTTGCTCAGGCATTCATCTATCCACTCTGAGCTCATATATAGCTGTCTTTCCGATTCTCGGTTATAGAGGTAGAGGTATAGAGCAAGTGGCAGTCACGATTACGATAGAGGTTCGGCTAATGAAAAACGACTCTCTCGTATAGAGAGAGGTTTTCGGGGGCTAAAATGTCACAACCTGACAATTATTCATCTCACTCGCAGAGTTTTCTCGTTCACCCAGGTTTTTTCGTTACTAGTACGTATATAGTCATTTTTATTCAGTGTTGTTTCATTTGCATTTAGTTACAGCTTGCCGGTGGCTACTTTTTTTTTTTTTTTTTTTTTTTTTTTTTATCAAACACGTGCGCTGCGATCCCCGTTGATTAACAATTATTTGTCTTACGACTATTCGATGCTGTTTAAATTATGATTATTTGTATTTTCGGTTACGCGATTATTTGGGCGTTATCACTCAGGTTGCGACTGTGTACCTACTTTTGTGTAATTGGAGAAATTCCGTCCTTTTGAAGAAATCTAATCGAACCTAAACTCAAACACAGCCACGTCGTTATTTCGTCGTCGAACAAAAACTGGATTAATCGGCTCGGAATTAAAAATTCACATTTCAAAAGTCGCAATTGCGGAAATAGTTATTTACATAGATATTGAAGTACCTACTATGTATAAAGAGACAAAATAAAAATAAGGAAGCCACGTTGAAATTATGAAAATGAATATGATGAAGAAACTCGTGCGCACATCGCGCGGAAGAAGCGCGTCCCATATAAGCGGATGAAGAGTGAGTGAGAGAGAGAGAGAGAGAGAAAAAGGGCCATATGGCAGACAACGAAGGAAGGGCGTTCCTACGCGTGGGAGATGGGGGATTCGGTATTCTACCGCGGGACCGACACTCGTCGTCAATCTTCTCCCATCCACGATAGGAAAGAGGGAGCCACTGCTGCTGTATATGGCACGAGGAAAACAGGCTGAGTGAGTTTCAGTTTTTTCTATTCTTTTTCTTTTAACATCCCTTGAACAGCCGCTTCCTGCACACGCGCGTCAATCAGATATACCTCCCCCTTTTCACCGAAGCCGAGTCTCCGCTCTGATCGATGCAAGAATACGAAGAACGATAAGAGCAAATGTGCGCGATGATCTTCCGTCATTTTAACTACGCGATCAAAGATGCGAAATTGTATTACGGTATGTAGAGAAAAAACGCAAACACTTTTCGGGCCAGAAAATGATCGCGATAATGATCTATTATTGAATCGATAGTGAAAAAAAATCATTTAAATAATTTATCATGTGGTATTTCGATCTTTCAAAGATTTATTATTACAATTATCTTATACATAATTTTTGAGACAAAGTGAGAATATTGATTTTTGACTTATAATTATTGCATTTCCAGGAAGAAGCGAGCGAAGATAAGTAGGTACCTACATACAAAGTCGGATATAAACATGAATGGGGACGAAAAGAGGTTGAAACGTTTTTCTCACTGGTACGAGCTCGTTCTTTCTCTCTATCCTATACCTACAATGATACGTAGTTTAAGATAAAGTTGAGCAAAGAAGAAGAAGAATGAACGAGATAATATTTGATTTTGTCCAATGTTGGATTATTTAGAGAGATATCACGAGTTCGAAGATGTCAAAAATATTTTAATAAGACGAATAACGTTATAGCATTTTCCCACAATGTTTCTAATTCGAGAAAATTAATCTGAAAAAAGAAAACGAAGAAAAAGAGATGGTCGACGAAAACGAGAGGGACGATTCGAAAGAATCCATAGTCTCCAGAGGAGGCTTGGGCAGCTATTGTTCGAGATGCCCTACCTGAGTTTTTGGATCTGTGCTCACGAGGCGGCACAGGTAAGAACAAGGCGGCTATCGCGGTACAAACTCCATGGACTGGATCGAGTACGAACCCTCGGTCGGCACCCTCTGACCCGTTGTCTCTATTCCGGCAGATTTCCTCTATATTCTTCCATTTTTACTTCTAAGAAAACGTTATATGTGCAATCGCAATTTCAACTCAAACGCTGCAATTCTCGAAGCATTTTTTTTAAATACGATAATGACACCTTGATAATAAAATCCGAAAGGAATGCGATTGCCAAAAATTGACATATTTACGTATTTATACAGCACGGATAATTAATCGATTTTTATTCATTCGATTCTAAAGATCCAAATGACTTTGTCCACGTCCAGCCCATCTTTCCATAACCGAACCAGTCCAACCTTCCGCTCATTGAGTAACGAATTAAACAATATAAACAAATTTTATTTACTCGCATTAAAATAAACCATCATTTAAACAATTTTCCTCCAATCTAAAATGAACGATTGTTAATATTGTTCTTGACGTAATAAACAATATATCATATTATTAGTATTAGGAAAATTGTAGATGAAAGGCAGGGCTCTATATTGGACAAAACTTCAGGATCGCTTTTGCAGAGGGAATGTCCAAAGGTCGAGCGAGGGAGAAAAAGAGCCTAAAGGCCGTCTATATCGAGGGACGAGGGAGTTTTGGGGCTGCGACTGGGACGAGAGAGAGAGAGAGAGCATTGTTGTTGGAATATTCCGAGCAGCAATCGCGCTCTGCTCAGGATAAAACTTGAATACAAAGCCCACGTGTGCGTGTCCGCTTAGACCCCTGGTTACTCTTGGCTGGATGTATTCGGGAACCCTGAGTTGCCCTGCCGCAACGAGGGTTGCTGCCGTTGCTGGCGGAACCTTTTATGTATACATACACACACACACGTAGAGACGTTGAAAGCAAGGAAGGGTCGCCGCTCAGGCAGCGGCTGTCGGGGACTCGGCTCTCTTTTGTCTGGGTTCGTCCGGGTGCCATTCCAACGTAACGCTACGTGTACCACTCTGGCCAACAACGCAGCACGTTGCTACTGCAGCAGCAGCAACATTAGTAGGTAGTGTCAGGACACGAGGGCATAAGCGCGGTGCAAAACGACCAGTCGGTAAATGCTCTCTTGCACTGGAAAAGGCAACCCTTCCTTTGCTCCTATGCGAATAGGACATATGTGCGGCGATGTACCAGGACAAAGTTCAGGCTTCTTCGCATACGCCGGAACGATGAAGATTTCATGACCAGGAATTAAGGGCGCATGCCTACTTTTCGATATATGGAACATATCGAACATACCAATAATCGACATCGAACAAAACAAGACTTGTATAGAGATAATACATATCTCTATGTTTTTCTAATTCATACGTTTCTTTGTCTCGATGAAGCTGTAAGAATCGTAAGAATCTAGCAGATAAATTGATTCACTCGTGAGCCGATTTCGAGTTATTCAACGAGATATGTGAACCAAGTAGGTACATACGTAATTCGCAACTAGAGCTGGTGGCGATCGGTAAATGTTCGATGCACACCTACATATACATAACGGGTATAACGTTAAGCATATAAGAGAATCCACGCGAGCACTTCTGCGATGACTTGGAATCTCTCTACCACAATTCTCCGGTTTCATAGTCGTCGTAGGTTCCGGCTACGTCCATATAGATATAGGCGTATGTATTTTCACACGACTGCATACGTACAGTGGAGCTCTCTGGTGCGATACGTGGGAGAGTTTACCGTTACTTTATACTGCGTGGTGTCTATACAGACACACGCACACGCTGGTTGCTGTTCGTGAGCTCTCCGACACGATTGTGAGAGGCTAAACGAACCCACGAGCATAGAGAATGTAGAAGACGACGACGACGACGACGACGACGACGACGACGACGACGACGACGACGACGGCGGCGAGGTTTTCAACGACGAAGCCGGTTGGCTGGTCTACCAGTCGAGCTTAGGCTAGAAAACAAACCAGAAATCAGCAGCAGCAGAAACATCATGGAGCCTGGGCACATACGACAGCTCGAGACAGCTTGAAGAGATCGAGCTAGCTCGAGCTCCAAGCCTGCCACACGTTGGGTGTCGGTGAAAGGTGTGGCCGGTTGGATACTCAAAAAACGCGACTGCAATATCTCTTGTCTTACACACACACACACACACGCAGAATGTTACGTACGAGATATAGACATTCATGTGCACACGTATATTGTATTGGCTGTACTTTGACTTTTCTAAGTACGCAAGTCCCCTCCCAACCAGTACTTGTAGATAGCGAACGGAAAGCACGCAGTGTTTTCGAGACTATTTCTGAAAACTGGTTCAAGAGGGCGCGAATGTACGCGCATGCTTAGTTTTTTCTTTTTTTACTTGGAACGATCGAAAGAAACTTGGATAAAGTTTTCCTCAAAGTTCAATAGTCACAATGTTCATTGATGCATCAGTGAAGATCATCTTCGATCGGATCTATTTGGACTAAGAGTAGATCGGTAAAGTATCGAGGTCGAGAAAGTAACAGGAGTAAGGCGAGGAGGGTGAAGAAAGCTCGATGCGGGTATGTACAGTTTGCGATCCTACGCGTGGGATGGCGACACGCGCGATTAAGAACGAACAACTGTATGACCGACGGCGATGAGACTTACGGTCGGTGTATCTCTCCAGCGATTTTCCTAGTTTGCAATATATAGCGCTGCCATTAGGCGAATGGCAATTAGATGTTAAGTACCTACTGCTGAGTTTACTCGTGCGACAATAGAAAAAAATAGCGAAAAACCCTTACCACATAGGTGGTAAGGGTTTTAAGTGTTTCGCTCCCTCGTACGATTCTCATATAATACAAGCGCATATATTATATAAATGATATTGTACATTAGTATTTTTTATTTTTCTGGGCAAGATATTTCATACGCCGTTTTAGTTAAAGCACTCAAATCTGTGATCTCTCAAATTCGTTACTGATATGTGGATGAAGAAAATACCTCGCTAGTCGACGACGGTACAAACAAAATGCAATTTTTTTTAACTACAAGTTATAACGATGCGATCGAACGTCTTATTGATAAATGTTCCGATTGAGGGTTCGAACCTCCCTCAGGACTTTTTATTTCATACATAGTTTTTTTTTTTAGATCTTGACAAAATACTTGACAGTAGGTACTAACGCCAACTATCTAGGTACGTTCTGTGTCCAGATAGTTGCTTAATACTCTGTCGCGTAAGAAAAATCAAACGACCGGTCATGTCGAATATGAGCGCCAGCGGAGGGGAGGTAGGTACATAGGTACGTAGGTACAAATCCCTAAACTATAGAATAAAATATAAAAATTAATATACATACAGTATATGTACGTAAAGGCATTTAAATATTGCTGAATATTAAGGTAGTCCTATCGTTACAGCTTTTCCGTTAGATTTGATTAAAAATTTGCAAAAACGTTGTTCGATGTCGTGCGTGTAAAATTTCAGGGACCATTATCGACTCAAAAGTCGCGATATTTATTCTTAAAAATGATTAGAGTCCGTGTTAAATATCCCAACATTATAGGTACAACGCGTACCTAAGTATCACCCCCCTTGGTTTTTGGTCGACGAAGCCTGTTGAAATTTTGCACACGTTTTTACATGGCCTCGAAGATACTTTGATTAATTTTTATAACAAATCTTATGGAAAGAAAAAAATTCAATTATGAGTCAATTTGAATTTTAAGTATGTTGTTCTTTAGTCGATTTGCAACAAGTTTTCAAAAAAACGGCAATAAAATTCCAATCCCCCATACAATTACCTTAATTGATTACGCAGAAGGATCAAGAATCATTCTTATCTTCCTGTTGCAACTATCCAAAATCTTCGATCGATACTTTGTATCGCGTCAATACATTTTTGTCACATTGTTGTGTGTAAATATATCGTTAACATGAAATATTAAAATTTCCTTTTTTAGTCTCGAGCGTCTCGAGCCGTGCCAAAAAGCTGTTGAGTTTTGTTTCTTTAACGAACGAGTAGGGGGGGGGGGGGGGGGGGGGCAAAGAGAAAAACTGACGTATGCAAGTTGGACTTTACGAGTCTCATAAGAGGGAGTACACTAATTTTTCGTATATGTATCTACCGGCGGCACATAAATATCTACATATGTATGTAGGTAGATATAGCGATGTACATATATATGCACTTGACTCGGTCGTTGCAGAAATAAAATCATTCGTCTGCGCTTGGCGAACGAAGGGGTGAGTGGAAGGGGGAGAGAAGTCGTGAGAGATATAGGAGCGAGCACCGCAAGGTTACGTCCTGCCTCGTGAAAGTCGCGGGTGTGAGATTCGTCTCCTCGAATTTTATCGGGGCCGATCGTGCACGCGGCAATCCTCTTTAAAAATATATTCTTCTTCAATCCGAGACAAGGGGAGTGGAGCATCGGTTTTTTCCTCTTTGTCAAAAGGACGAGCCGCCGCCGCCGCCGCCGCTAAATAATTATGTACAAAATATAAAGATATTTAATTTATTTCTTCAAATACAAATATATTTTTAATGATACGATATTTGGATGAACGCTTACTCGAGCTAGAACCGAAAACAAAATCCTTAGCGGCAACAACGAAGGCGACACGACGGCGCTGCCAACTGAGTCGACTAAACCCAACACGACGACTGGTTGGCCGGTTGTACTGTTATATTTTTAACTCGACGCCGACGCGCCGGTCCGTAGTCTAAAACTGTACACCCTGACCCTCCTCTTCTTCTCTCTCTCTCTCTCTCTCTCTCACTCTCTCTCTCTCTCTCTCTTTCCCTCTTTCTCGATTCGACCTCGCTCCTCCAGCCGCTCACCCATCCGCGATGTTTTGTGGCCGTGGCGGCACAAGAACGAGGATTCGTAAGCGGCAATATCTCTCTGCCCCCCTCTCGCCGACGAGCCGGGAAAGTGCGCGCACGGCACCGACGGAGCATATTTCAATGCCTATTTTCAAAGTTGCGATCCCTTTCTATTTTCAAATTTAAATACTATCGTTGGGTCGCGCCAACGACGCCAGCACATCCGCCAGAGTCCTCTAAAAATCGATACAACATGGAAAACTGGTGAGATACAATGTTCTAGATCTTGAGCCTTATTGCTCGAGTACAAAGAATTTTATGTTTATAATTAAAAATAAAGGATTCCTCGTTCCTATGAAAAATACAATTTCGTACGTAGGAGGATAAAACGTAGTGACAAATTTGTCAAGAATGTATTTTTCCCTCTTTTAAATATAATAGGTTTTTCCCGCGATCGAGAGCAACCTGACAAGGATGCCGCGAGTAGGTAGACAAGCGATATGGTGGACGGGCAAGCGTGTATACACGGGGAGAGTCGAAAACGTCGCGCACGACTCGGTGTAACCTGCCGTTGGAAGAAAGCCGATTGGTGGTGGAACGAGAGAATATATAGTCGGTATATACGCAAGCGGGAGCGAGGCCTCGAAATGTGGCAACGTAGCGTCCATGAGTTTTAGAGAGAGGGAAACGGAGGGCGGCTTGGTTCCGTGCTGATAGCCACGCTCTCGGCTCTCGCTCTGCGCATGCGCGCACGCCTGCGTAAATACGTCTCTCTGTAAGACTGTATGCGCGTGCCTGGCTTTTGGCCCGAGTCGCTCGCTGACGCTCAACATTGCTGCTATATAACACAACACGATGATGATGATGATGACGACGACGACGACGACGACGACGACGACGACGACGGCGACGGCGGCGGCGACGACGACGACAAATGCCTCGGGAGACTTTCTACTGGAGCTGCTCGTTCATCGCTCGCGCTCGATCTCGCGGGAAATGGGGTTGTCGCGCCACGGCACACTGGACCCTAGACCGCAGGGTGTGCGTCCTCCCTGTCGACCAAACACCTAATGTGTTTACAGAGCAACTCTATTATGGATACACACAATCGCACACACGCATCTCCGTCGGAGATCTTTGATTTCCTTATTACCCCGTACCTTCCTTCGGTTTATCAACGAATTTATCGATCTTTTTTATCGATTCAAAAATTCACGATATTTATTCTTGAATATCGTCATTGTTTCCCACCGGAGACCGAAAAAAAAATATCAACAGAAAAATCCTTTATTATATAACAAATAAACTTTACGTAGAATCAATTAAAATTTTGAGTATGTTGTTCTTTAATCAATTTGCAACAACGTTTCTTAATGAAATTAAACGCCCTTTGGAAACTTGGAAAGTAAGAATACAATTTTAATATATCCCCCGCATCATACGACGACTACCTTAACATCTGCGCTACTGTTATTTTTTCAAATTAGATAGTACGTCACTCGCATCAATAAAAAATCCTCGAGTATGTTTATATCGATATTGTCATTGTTCATCTGGAACATTAATTTTTCCGTTTCGAGTACGATATCCAAACTATACCTATGAACATATCCGTAAGTATTATATGTACGTGTAAATATATGCGCTGTAAGAGCGCCAACATCTCGGCAGCTTCTACACGTGGTGTCGTTGTCTCGGCAAAATTCATTCGAATCCGAGTACTGCCTTTCATACCGACAAATGTACATTTTTTTTTCGTTCGTTAAATCGTCCCAAGCAGGGTTTACGACCGTTATCAGTGCGATATAACTATCGAAAAAATATTTGTCCATGCGAAATGGAATATTCCGTTTTATTCTGCCACAAAACAAAGCGCTAAAGAACCTAAAACCTCGTCCTGTTTCTATCAAAGATTGGGGTTGATAGGTATTGATGAAAAAAAAAAAGAAGAAAAAAACTCGAAATAAAAGCCTATAGAATTTTTCATTCAAATTAGGATATTAATGAAAATACGATTCGTATCGCTTCGATCGTATAAGTACTTATTTATTTTGACTTAAATATTTTTAGTGAAAAAAAAAAAAAATGAAATTCGTATATAGGATAGGTATCCATATACGGTACATAATATAATATTATAAATGTATACTATATAGAATAAGGCTCGCGGTTAAAATTCGAAAGGCTTCTAGGCTGGCGCGCTGCGCCGAGCTTCTTTTGTGTCGCACGGGGCTGGGGCAACTTTCTAGTTTAGCCGATGTGCGTGCATACTGTGAGCGTATCGTCGGTGTGAAGCGGGCCTGGTTCGGATGCTTCGGGCGCTCGACGCACGCGTTCTGTGGCAAAACGGTATACACGATCCCATCGATGCCCCCTCCCGCTTCCTCGCACTGTCTTTCTTCCTCTTTCATCGTATCCGTGAGAAACGCACGTTCCGTTGACTACGTACTTACTATATGGGCGGAAGCAAGCGGCAACGAGCGAGAGAGAACATCGCCACACACGTGCATCCTTATATTCTTCGTTTCTCTCGAGCGAACGATACTTTTTCGTTGGTGCTGAGGAAAACTGGTTTCAGGATAATAGAGTAACTGGGCTCCCCCCCGCTATACGGGGCAACATCGGGGACGGCGACGATGAGAGTGCACACAGCTCCAAAGACATAAACGAGAAACGGAGGAAGGGAGAGCCCGCCCGACACCCTCGCGCACTCATTATCTACGTGTCCTCTTCAAAGTCCAAAAACGATTCAGTCTCCGCCGTCCGTGACCAACCAGCAATATTTCGAAACAATACAGTTTTGCAGCGTAGCCGCGCGCTACCCACCCACAAAATCCAGCAAAACGAACCAACGAGCACCAATCGCCCAACAGCCAAACTCGCCCAAGTCCACGTTAACGGAATTATGATGGACGCAAACTCGGTAAAAATGTCGATATGTCGTGGTGATATTATGTAACTACGTAATCGAAAATACCATATAGGTAAATAAGATAGGTCGAAAATAGGATTTTTTCTTAAGTCACGTAGAGGATACTCGAACAAAGACAGTCGGTGGGTGTTGCTATTGGAAAAAAATACATAAGTATCGTTTTTCGTAACTTTTTCGATATTTTTTCGCCATCCGTATCTCGAAAAGAGGTTGGAGAAGCGTCGACGAGGCGGGAGGGGGTCATCGAAGCAGATTATTTTGTTACTTCGTAGTCTTTGAAAAGACACGCGCGAACGTACGCACGCTCGAGTAAATAGGTACATACCTATAATGTTGGATGTCGAGTTTGGTACAGAGAGAACGAGAGACAGATAAGACTGTTTTACCGACGTTGTCTCGTTACTGGTGGCCCCGGCATCTAATCTCTCGTAATTCCGCGCGGTCTTCTTCGTCTTCTTTTTTTGCTTTCATTGCTTTTTCTGTTACCCTCGGGAGCGCGCGCGCGCGCGCGCGCCCCATATCCCGTATATGAGGCGCTCTTGCGCGACGCCCAAGTGCTCTACCACCTACCACTACTGCGATACTTGCTCAAATTATATCTATATGCGCTTCTATATACATATAACATACGTTATATACACATGTAGGCATGTACATGATATATAGGAGCGTCCTCGTCTGACTCGAGGGTAGCTTTACCCTCGCGGGCGGCCAACGGGTTGATTGCACTGGCACTGCGAATTCTCTCGCCCCCTCTCATT
This sequence comes from Netelia melanura, assembly GCA_964007305.1. Classification (NCBI taxonomy): domain Eukaryota; kingdom Metazoa; phylum Arthropoda; class Insecta; order Hymenoptera; family Ichneumonidae; genus Netelia; species Netelia melanura. Next base: position 19,742,898 of record OZ023257.1, read on the forward strand.
TCCTCGCGCTCCGGCAAATTTACGACTCGCTCCTTCTCGCACCAACGTCCGTTCGCCTCCGCGTTCTCTCGCTCCCTCGTTTGCCTCGTCGACGAAGCTCACTCGCGCGCTCGCTCGCTCGTTCTCTCTCTCTCCCTCCCTCCCTCCCTCCCTCCCTCCCTCCCTCTCGTCTTGCCCACCCTATCTTTCTCGTCTTCGTATTCCATCTTGCTCTCTCATTATAACATCCCACTCTTTCCCCACTCCGCGCCACGTTCGCTCCGCAGCAATCTCCCTCTCTCTCTCTCTCGCTCTCTCTCTCTCTCTCTCTCTCTCTCTCTCTCTCTCTCTCTCTCTCTCCCTAGAGCCCGTTGCTGTCAAGCGTACGAAGGGACTGAAAGCTGGTAGGGGTTACCATGGCAACGCCCCACGAACTGGTAATACGTTCTCTCTCTCTCTCTCTCTCTCTCTCTCTCTCTTTGTCCCCCTCACTCGGTATGCCCCAGTCTCTCGGTACCACCGCCGCTACTACCTCTTGACGCCCCTCCTGGCTCTACACAACCCGTCACCGCCCTCTTCGCCCACCCGAGCCCTGGCCCCTCTGTCGCTCCCGACGACCGACCAGCGCCCTGCTGCTTCCCAACGAGTATACACGCCGATTCAAAATATCCAAACATCGTTGTGATTGCACAGTTGCTTATGGCACGTTCCAGGCAGCTCCAATAATCGTAGCGTTAAATAGAAAGAATAGAACAAAAAATAGACGTGCCGATCCAGCTACCGATAGCGAACCAAGCCCTAAGATAAACGTCAAAATAATAAGATTAACATTTTTGTCGGTAAAACAGATTGGATTTTTCAAGGGTTTTTTTTCTCAAAATTTCACTGAAACAATTAACCACGCTCAGTTTTGTAATTTTAATGCTCTCGCATTATTGGTAAGGAATGTTGGATCGATTAATGCCAATAAAAAAATTTTAGGCAAATTGGTGCAGTATTGTGAACTGTGAATCGAGCGGTACCACTTCAGCAGGAGTAGAGAGGGTTCTCTCTCTCTCTCTCTCTCTCTCTCTCTCTCTCTCTCTCTCTCTCTCTCTCTCTCTCTCTATGGCTCGCTCGCTCGTTCTCTGTCGCTCTTTCTACGTCCCTCTCAACACCCGACGTATAGATTTTCCGTTGAAGCTGAGGGGGTGGGGGTAATTTGCGCGAGAAAAAGGGGAACTCCGAGGGTAGAGAGCGCGCAGACAAAGGCAAGAGACGATGCGGAAAACGTGGAGGATGAAGAACGAAAATGAGAGGCAAGGAGAGAGAGAGAGAGAGAGAGAGAGAGAGAGAGAGAGAGGTGAGAGGGGAGAATTTCGAGCTTGTACGTAGAGTGCACGAGACATTTACTTTTTTCAAAATCTTTCGTTTCATCTATTTTGTTTTTCTCGTTCAACCGGATCTCCGTAGAAGCCCGCATTTGATAAGGAATTCTGGAAATAAAAGTCTTTTCGATTCCAAGTGGATTATACTACGAAATAAAAGTAGAAAAATTGATAATTTCGTAAAATTAGAGCGTACACACAAACAACCACCTCACATGGCTCGAATACCAAAATAATTGTAATTTAAGGTTACGTCGATTCGCCGGCCTCGACTGACAACGAGTCGCAAAGACCGAGCCGGCAGAGAGTCGCGGCTTCTGGGCACTGCTTGTACAGACTGCGGAGAGACGAATGAAGAATATCGGTCAATCGAAACGCGATATAGATACGATATATCGTCGTATATACAAACACGTTTTGCCGATAGTCAAAAATACATATGGATAAGGAGGCGTATTGGCCAAACAACGGGAGAAACGGTACCTATAGTTTGTATAATGGGAGGTGTGTAACGAATAAGAGGCGAATCTTGATCGTAGATAAATATACCTAGCCATTATTGTACGGGTAATAAACTGCCGCGACTAGAATGCTTACGAGAGTTGCCCAGAGCCATCGGGGATCGTGCTAGTAATTAGAGCAGCCACGTTATCATGGTACCTACTTTCAATATCTTACGCGAGGGGTTCGTCACTCGCAGATTCAGTGGCACCACGATTTCCAAAAGGAATCCATTCCCCTTACTTACCGCATATATACCTATCCACTGCGATTCCACGCCATTTCTAAAATCAGTCATTTCTTCACCGTCGATAGAAAAACTTTGATAAACGCTTGGATAAATGCTCGCTTAGAGAGGGAGTGATCGATAGTCAGAGGCGATCGCCTGTAAGTAGGTACATTTTGAGAAATTACGACGAAATCAGAAATAGTCATTTTACTTGAGCGATTTCCGGCGATTTTTAATCATTCCTAGTCCGATGAAATGGATGAAATGGATGAAATGATTGAAATGATTGACCGATTTCTCGAATGACCACCAACCCCTCGATCTTATGCATGCAACCTTCGAAGCACCAAGCACATTCGTATGACCGAAAACTCGTCGATATACAATCAATATCGATAATCTTAAACAATTTATTATAAATATTATATCAGTGAATAGTTCATTTGGTACAAGATTAATTATTATTGCATTATACCGAATCATTCGTTTTATTTTATTTCTTTTTATAGGTAACTATGAATTATTTGTGGTGATAATTATAAATCGGAATTCTCACGTGCATGAAATTGGACTTGTACGATCAGTTTCAATTTTTTTACTCCACGATACTAGTAGGGACTAGCCTATTGAGTTTTTTCACGCGGTCTACATCGCATTATAAAATGCATAAAAACAAAAGGCGAATGACGATGTGAAATAAATCGTCGTGATACTTCTCAATCATTAGATAAATGTACCTACTACAAACATGCAAAGTCCAAACAATTTTTACGATCCGTATGAAAAAAAGCGTGGCTCTCCACTGAAAAACGAAAAACGACTTTTCTTACTCATTGTGACAAATATTCATTTACAACGTATTTTTCTGAAATTTGTCTTTTAGTATTAAATTATTACAACAATATAGTTATTTAACTAAATTATTGTTCCTTCGTTTCCCGAATAGTTAAACGCGAGCAAAATAACTTAACAGTGTCTCGTTTACCTACTATCGATAGTTGCTTTCGCGAGAGATTTGAAAATTACGCTTTATAACGAAAAATGGCGACAAGATTGCGATCGTTCGGATTAGTCGATCAATGCGGCGGCGGCGAGTGTTTTTGTCGCGACATTACTATATACATATACATATATAGCAAGTACGTAGATAGAGCGCGCGTGCCGTAGCTGTCGGGCTGCCGCTACTGCTACTACTTCGCCTGCTTGCTTATTTACACCCTACCATCGCGATGTCTTTGCGTGCGTTGGTGTCGGCTCTCTCTCCAGCCGTCCGAGCATTTTTCCCGCGCAACTCTCTGCGCGATAAACAACGTATCGGCCGAGAGGCTCTTTCGATCTGACGAACCGCGCCAACAAACGGAACAAGAAGAGGAAAAAAGTTTCTCAAAAAAGAGGTCCAAAAAACGTCGCATGTTGCAACGTTGAACGAAAAGACAATTCAAAATTGTTAACGCACGCGACATAAATCAAATTATGAAGCGATGCAATTTTTATTGTAGACATTTGTCGAATGAATTCAGAATATTTTGTACTTGTTTATTTTATTAACAATATTAATAAAATAAAGAAACAATCTGTATCGTTTAATGAAAAGGTAGAGAGAGAGAGAGAGAATCGATATGGGAGCATTTTCACAAACAATGAAAATTTTCTCGTAAAATTACTTGAATTTCGAAAACGATTGCGAAACTCGTATATATCCGCCGGCTCTCGATTTGCCTACGTTTTCAGTTTTTCTCTACTTCTCTCGTCTTACTTTGGTTTTCGTACGAATATTCATATATAAACCCTATTATTTTTTGTTGCGCGTCGCTTTAACGTTCGGAGCTCATACGTATAGGTACCTATATGTACGACATCTCGAGGGAAGAACACTGCCCGTAGGCGGATGATGACGAAGAGAAGAAGAGAAGAGAAGAGGAGAGGAGAGGAGAGAGGGAGATGATCCGATCTCAAGGCGAAGTATCCGTTCTTGTCCGTGTGAAACTGGTTTGGAAGGATGTGACGCGCACGCTTTAACCGAGCATTCATTTATATAGGTAGGTACCTACACACACACATACACACACACACACACATAGGTATATATGTATATACGTATAGAAAGGAGCGCGCGGGACTGGAATACACCATGAAAATTCCTGAAGCGAGTTTCAAGTAGAACGAAGAGGAAGAAAAGAAGAGGAGTGGCGTTGTGACCCAACTTGCTAAAACGATCAAGAAAAACAAACCAATATCGAGTGTCAAAAATCAGCAACAAGTAGATACCTACATCGAGAAATGCGCGATTTTTGTTTAACAAAAGTGAAAAAAAAAAAAAAAAAAGAAGAAAAAAGCTTCAACTTATAAATTTGAACCGTTTGCGAAGAATATGAAATTTATACGAAAAGCAAAATTGGGGGAAGCATCGAAATGTGCGAAATGTCATAGATTTTTATATAGGTATATGTAATAGGTAGCTCGTACATATACATATAGTCTGGGATAAAATCCGACCAATGCCAATGTTCGGATGAAAGAGAGAGGTGAGGCGTGTACGGTGGGGATGATGGGACTGAAAGGGAGTTCGGAAAAGCGAGGGATAGAGAGCGCTCGTGATACAACACAAAAGCACCAGCGTGCGCCTCACCGTACCAACAGAAATCATACGTACCCCAACTACCTATATGGTGTATCTATATGAGATACATTTAAGCATACGTACGACGTAAATTCGCGCACGTGTGAAATTCGAGCCTCGTTAATCGTATAACCGTCGTACAAACGTTGTAGGTACACGCGCCAAAAAGGGCATGAGACGACAGGTAGAGATGTTTTTTTTTCTCGCTTCTTATCACTCGCTGTTAGGATGTATCGAACCCCAAGATTGTATTAAATAGAGCTACGCCCACGCGCAAAACTTGCAACTTTCATCCTGATATTCCAGCCCCGTTCAATGTACACGTACCTACAACATTGATCTAATATAAGTATGTACCTATATGATCAAGGATACCATCATACCATTCGACCTTTCGATCGAATTACAAAAGTTTTTTCTCGACCAAATTCGTGCATATACTCGTGGGCGAATTTCGTTTCAAAATTCAAAATTTTGCTTCGAAAAATATTGGCATTGCCAACACCTTTTTTAATTCGATGATGAATCGATCTTGATACTTATGCCATGTTGTATTGTCATTAAAATTCATGATTATAAATTTTTAGTGCAAATAATAATAGAAATAAAGAAAAGCGACGACAGTTCAAACCTTTTGAAATTCGAGAAATATATAGTTTCATCCCTTGAACTTTTTTTTTTTTTTGGATGCTTGTGAATTTGTTTATTTGCGGAATTTTTATCGCAAACGATAAAAGTAAACATTGAAGTAATGAAAACACTGTGCACACGCCTCCGCGTTTTTAACCTTGTCCAAGTTTGAGCATGTGGCTTTTCGCTTCTTAAATGATTATTTTCTCTAATATTACATCTTTATTGCTATGTTACATCGCGAAACAAACGATGCGTCCTTTTCTAAAAAGGTCTCGACAATTTGTTCGATCCAAAATTAGTTTCGATCAAAATTTGGACCTCGCGCGCAATATATACAAAAATCTGGGAACATCCCAAAGTGGCATCGATCATTTATCGTCACGAACCGTACAAGATCCTCGAATTTGAACAAAATTCGAGATGGTTGCCGGAAACTGTTCAAATTCACTTGATTTTCCTCGTATATATGTACATCGGGGGAGGGGAGTTGTACATGCCACGTCATAGTTCAGTGCGACGTGTACACAGGATTCGAGGGTGAGATACTGATGGGACGAGGGATGCCAATGGGGAGGGACGCTCAGACGGGTTGGTCGTGATGGTGATGGTGACGGTGGTAGGGCGAGTCGATGGAAGCGGCAATGGCGGTGCGGCAACAGTGGCAGGGGAAGTCATCCACGAGGGAGACACGGATACAGAGAGCGGCGTAGGAGGGGAACGCGATGGGGATGGGGGACGAGAAACGGCGGGGTGAAGGGGTGAAGGAGATCGAGAGGGAGAGAGGGAGAGAGGGAGGGAGGGAGGGAGCGAGGAGGGAGGGACATTTATTTGAGAGTCGGGGGGATAGTCGACGTGTGCAACGAAGAGTCTGATATACCGGTGGGGCGGGTTACGGCGCACAACGGGATAGGAGTGAGCGGAGTTTGGGGTCGGAAAGGGGGATAAAACCCTCTTCCGATAAAGGGGATGAGAAATGTATAAAAGAAAAGGGGGAGGCGAAGGGGTAGTATGGAACACGAGCGGTCGTTCGATAGCGAGAGAGCACGTGGTATACGTCGGTGCTTCGCCAAGCCGCCGTTGTGGCGCCAAAGTCCTATTACCCCCCCCCCCCCCCCCCCCCCGTTGCTCCTCCGCCAGCCAGCCAGCCAGCCAGCCAGCCATCCAGCCAGCCAGCCAGCCAGCCAGCCAGCCAGCCAGCCGCTCGCCATTCCCGCCCTCGACCCGAGCATATATAAACCCTCGCGAACAGAACCCCACTCGCAACCTGTTTGCCCGGCATATCCCCCCCCCCCCACCTCCCACCACCCCTTGAACGTCACTGACGTCGCCCGGCGTGCTATACATGTACACGCCTATATTAGTGATTGCGCATATACGCTCATGCTTCTGTATAGGTCAGCGTATGTATGTGCTGCTGTATGTGCGCGCTCGCAATGCGAATTTCCACCCTCTCGCTCTCTCTCTCTCTCTCTCTCTCTCTCTCTCTCTCTCTCTTCGAGTTCAACTCTGCCTCGTTCTCCGCGCAGGCGTCTAACTTACTTAAAGGACACTGACTCCTGGTTGGTGATGGATAGAGAGGAAAGATAAAATATAAGATGCATATATGCGCGTATACATATCGAGGGAGAATGAGAGGAGAATAAGATATATAGTAGAGGAGAGTACGAACCACCTTCGGGCATCGCACGATTCTGCAAAAAGCATAGACTAGAGTGCACTTCATCTCCAGCCCCACCATCATTATCTCTCGAGCTTCGAGAATGACGATGTTACACAGACACGATATTAATTGCGAGCATCCAAAAGTTTCGAGCGAGACTAATAGATCGACTCGATATTCTAAATCATTCTCATCGCCCTTTTTCCAATATTTGTGTATTTTACTTCATGATCAAAGACTCTCGAACAAGGGGTTGGTCACTGCCAGATCTTAATCGATAAGATAACGCGTGATTTCACGCGATTTCTGCCGATTCGTAAAACTTTGATACATGCTCGCTCGCTTGGAGAGGAGATGATCGATGCCCAGCGGCGATTCCCGAAATCACACGATTTTTTAATGATTTCTAGTCATCTCCAGTCCATTGGTGGGTACATTTGGAGAAATTGCGAGGAAATGAAGAATAATCATTCGACCCGAGCGATTTGCACCGATTTTTAGACATTCCTAGCCTGATTTCAGATGAAATGATTCACTGATTTCTCGAGTGAGCAAGCCCTCGTCCTCGACAACTCTTTACGATCTTTATCAATGATTTCTTTCCTCTTCCAAGTTAAGTTTTATTTTTAATAACGATTTGCGGATTGTTTAATGTTGAGCTTAATCGTACAAGTGCCACGATGCTCTTAAGAGAATATAACCCCGTAGAAGGAGAGAGGGAGGGGGAGCGATTATCAAGAGGAGATAAGTGGCGATAAGAGATATATACTTGTCTCGTGTCTATAGAAGAGCGAACGCAGGTAGAATGCCGACCATTTGACTATTCGATCGCGTCTGTGTCGCACGCTCGTTTACGATGGCCCTCCCGTAATTTATAACAGCCGTTGCAACAGAGTGCGTGTGCTGCCACCTGTACTCGAGCGCTGCAAATTCTTTCGAGTCGATGTTTTTTTCTTCTCTTTTCTCAGATTTTGTTCAATCCCCTGTCGACTGAACTCGACGACTCTATGATTTTTATCGATCTTTTTAAAAATCAAGTGTAGCGGAAACGTAGTGGAACGAGTGAAAAACCTTGGCAATGTACGATATGGAAAAGTAGATAGATACGTAGATAGATAGATAGTAAACTTTGTGCATAGCTCTCAGATCGGGGTGGTTTTACGTATCTCTTTTCCTCGTGCACGTTACCCCCGCCTCGATTACACCATCAACCACTCCGGTGGATCTACAGTTTTTGATTAGATGAGTTCCGAACTCCCGAGAGCATATAGAAGAGAATCACATAAGAAGAATTGCATTGGTGCCGGCGGGAATCGAACCCTGGCCCACTGCGCGCGATTTAGCCCTATCGTAAACTAACGTGTTTCTGTATAAATACGTTTTTTCTCGTCTCCCTTTCTTCACAGACGTTCTTTCACATTTTGTCTAGTTCCTACTTACCGGCCTTGTACTACTCATAGAACATGAATAGTTTGACGTATAAATACAAGAAAAGATTGTCTCGAGTAGCGAGGAGTTTGTATACGATAGCCGGTAAATTAACTCGTATCGATTATAGCGACGAGATTCGTCTATCTTACGTTCGTTTTCAGGATAACTCTTATTACTTTATTTTCTTCAAATAGAACATCCGCTATATTAACTTTTATCCCATTGCTATATAGTATGTAGGTAAGAATGATAACAAGGGCCGTTCGTCTCGGCATTGTTGATTATTTTACAATGATCATTCGCGTTTGGTACTTTGGCAATAATCGTCTCTTCAGAAGTCATCATTCGCTCCTCCAATTTCCTTTAATCAACGATCGCAATATTTTTCGGATATTAATTAATTTTTCTACGCAATCTCCGTTCTCGGAACAACAACCGGTATGTTTTGGGAACTAGATACATAATATGTAGGGAGGGCAAGGGAGGGCACGATGGAAAATACTTATACGCTCGAGTCGTTGTGTTCATAGTGATAGCCGGTCACCTTGAACGTATGATTTAAGTTTAGTCCTACTCGCGCGCCAACGAGACAAGTGTACCTACCTACCTACGCAAATGTTGTTTGTTCCGCGTAAATTTTTTGTATTTTCAAGTAATATTAGTTGGGCAAGGTAAGTAATATTGTTACATATTTCTTTCATTACAGTACATTCCTCCTAAGAATAGATTGTAAGTAACAATAAATAGGGAAACAAACAAATATATTAAAAGAGCTTATGTAGAAGAGTCGATTTAGTTATGGAAAGTATAATTTCACGTTGACTGCGGGTCATTATTTTGATTCTTTTTTTAATTTCTCCTACTAATTGGGCCTTTATTTAGATCCTTGGAGGCAAGGGGCAATGCGCGGTAAGCGCGATGGACAAAGCTAAAGCAATAAAGGAAAGGAAAAAAAGAGAACCGAAAATAACGATAGAACGTTGCCAAGATGCGGAACAATAACCCTCGCAAAATGATTTGTTTTATCGATTCTGTGACGAATAATACGTGGATACGCACGAGTTGTGGACCTATACGGAAAATTATTGTTTTTGTGATGCAATTGGAAAACGTCGAAATTTAAGATACACTTATCGCAATGGTACTATAATTCATTAACAATAATTACATTATAAGATAACTTTCCAAGTATACTTTTCAAATGGGTAGGTACTGACGGTAACGGAATATTTATATTTCGTTGTATTTGTTTACGTCATAAAGCTAACTGTTCCCCTAGAGCCCTTTCCCTACACGTACCGGCTCGAAAAATTATCGACCAATCGACGTCGAGAACTTTTCATTATTAATGTTAAGTATATTAGTAGGCTAGGTGTGGTGGTAAAAAAAAATCATATCGCTCGTCTCGAGAGTATATCCTCAAAATTCACTTATTACCGAATCGAACGAAAGAAATAAGACGAAAAATGAGCAATATTAAGGGAGAAACATAAACGACGGGTTTCTTCTTAAAGTAAATATCCATGTATACATAGGTATACTCGTACGTACGAGGAGCACGTGTCTTTAACACACACGCCAACTGTAGGTGCACAGATCCGTTTTGAATTACCATATGATAAACACCGCCGGCCCTCTTTCAGTTCTGCCAACGGTATAGCAGCGCAAGGAGGTGTTGATACGAGACCTCGACTCCTCCATTCATCAAGGTGTCTACCCCCTTTATGTCGCTAACACGGTTCGGCTAGAGCCCCCACTACCTCTCTACGTACACACAGAGAATGTAAAGATGCGGATAGAGGCGAGAGACTGGCAAGAGGTGGGAGCAATTTCAACCTTCCCCGAACAAGAAACAATGAGTGAGTGAGAGAGAGAGAGAGAGAGGAAGAGCGCCGAAACCGTGACAGCACGTGGATATTACATTGTTTCGAAAATGAGTGTCTCGAAGAGACACGGAAAAAAATATCGAAGGAAAAAAACGGATTATTGAATTTTGAATCATGGAAGCTATCGTTTACATTATTAATAACGATCTATTTTTGTAATGAATTTTCGTGACGCCAAAGATATATATTGCAAAGGTGCGTTTTCTATTTAATCTATTATCCAACTGATGGTGGGGCACAAATGAAAGTGGCGCCGTAAGAAAGCGCCGTGTGCAAGGGACGAGGAGTCGAAGAAGGAGAAACCCCGCAGCACAATACGTGGTATGTACTTATAAACGCAGTTGCAATTGCATCGGTGGTGGTGATAGTATATTGGTGGGTGGGGGGGGGGAAGTAAGTTATGCGCGGCGGCACGTGATCTCCGAAGATCCGTAGGACATATACGACGAGCACGAGGTATTACTCGGAGCTTTCCTCCCTACCCCGGAGACGTAAGCGTACACGCGCTCCATTTCTCCCACCCACTTACACTTACATATTTATATGTATATACAATAAGAGTTGCTCGCAGCTCCTAAACTATGCGCGGCAACTCTCGTAGGTACTCGTTGACAGATACATATACTACGCAAGTATCCTAACAATAAGGAACTATCGCGATGCCACGCGCTTGTATAATACTTACTTTTCTTTTTTATTTTCAACATTTTCCCTTGTAAGCAAATATTTTCTTTGTCGTTGTAACATTTGCTCGATTTTGAAAATTTCATCGAATCTCCTTTCGATATAGGTAGATACCTACAATAAGCATCAGTCGATTGTATTTGGTCGACGAAGTCTGTTGAAATTTTGCACACATTTCTATATTATATTCTTAGAAGAAGCTTCTAAGAATTAGTTTTTATAACAAATCTGTTGGAATTAAAAAATCATGATTTTGTGTATCGTATAACAAATAAACTTTACAATAAATAAACGTTCTTTATTAATCGATTTGCAAACATTTTTCTTAACGAACTTAATCCCCCCCCCCCCCCCCCCCCCGCCTGTCGATACGACTACCTTAAATAAACATTGAAATTTCAAAAAAATTTCATTGAATTTTCACGTATCTGTTTTCCATTATTGAAAAACAGATACGTGAAAATGTACACGTGGCTCGAGGCTCGTTGGTACTCTGGATTCTCCATTCATCTTTACACACAGACGTACGTGCCCACCCCTTTTTCCTCCACTTGCCCGTTCTTTCCCTTTCTTTTATTTCATCGACAAATAAAGGTAACGACAAGAAGCGAGAGAGGATAAAGGAAGGTGATGCGAGAGAGAGAGAGAGAACGAGGAAGAATCGTCAACCGTTGTCTCTCGTCAAACGACCCACTGTACTTGACCGTATTTCCGTGTATACATACAAATAAGATTCATTCATTGTACGATCGTCGTAGCCGTGAAGAGGATGCCCCGATAATCGTCGGTGTATAAAAGTAATCCGTCTGATCGATCGAAGGTGGCGCCCACCGAACGCGCGCCCCCTCTACAAATATTTGTCTATATTAGAACGTAGTACATATAACATATAGGCGTTATCGGCATCGCCATGTCTCGACCATTTGCGCTACTTTAAATTACTGCAATCGCTTTTTCAATACTCTTTCTTTTCTTTATAATTATGTTAGGCAACTTTGACTAATGCAATTTTGTATTTTTAGAAACTTTTATAACAAATTTTAGTGAGTTACGTAGTTGTCGATTTGGAAAGGAAGGAAAATCGGTATAGGAAAACTCAATTTTGGGTTTGGATTTGTATCGTATATACGTAAGTACATATTAATTTGAACAATGTTACAATAAGTACGGATAAGTATAATCCAATCTTATCCGACCATGTTTTCCAATACATCTCAAGCTCAAATCCATATATTGAAATATTATCGGTGGCATTGGTGCTTGTTCGCATTCGACGCTTTGAAACAATTATTTTTAAGTTTCGTAAAAAATTTACCAACCGACTCGACGCACGAAAATACAAAATACCACTTACCGTTACGAGTTTACCATTTTCTTTTCGAATCTCATTAATTTACATCGATACGTTTGAAAGAAAATTAGAAATATGTCGTATTTGTTTATTCCTGCGCGACGTTAAAGTAAAGCCTCCTTTTTTGGAACACAAGTGAAGACTGATGAAAATTCATGAAAAATCCTGAGTCTACTTGCGACATCGGAATCGGATTTTGAGCAAAATCAATTTCGGTCCGTTGACTTTGACGATCTCCCTTTCATTCTCTCGCTTCGATATTTCGTGCTTAAAACATTTAACGAGTCAAAAATCGTAGCGGGTACGAAGAATCGTCGACGTCCGTTGCCAAAGTTGTTTTTCCCGGTTCGTTGAAAATCGAATTCGTTCGCGTCATAAAGTATAAAACAAACTATAAACGGAAAAGCCGTTTAATCCAAAGCTATTTACATAGAAAAAAATAAATAAATCCAAATATATTTAACTTATCGTTAGTCGCGTTGAAAGATGGAAAAGTGCGGAAAGTAATGGACCTTACTCAATCGACTCGACAAATTCCCAAATTCATTCAATTATTCAATGTGTGACATAACACGTTCATGACGCCAAGTGCTAATGTGTGCGTGTGTGTGTGAAAGAGAGAACGAGAGAACGAGAGAGGAAGCTTTTTGTCGCGATGACAGCGCGTTTGATGAATAAAATACAAAATTTCGTTCTTCTTCATCCCCCACCCTCCTCGATTGCTCGATCGCAGCAGTCAATGATACATCATATACATATGTATCCAGAGAAAGAGAGAGAGAGAGAGAGAGAGAGAGAGAGGGACGTCGATACGGCACAAAAAAGAACAAATAGAGCGGAGCGAGGGGAGAGAAAAATAGCGGAGGTAAAAAAGGAGAAAGTTTCGAGCCAAGTCAATGAAATTGTATTCGAGGGGTGCAGACGGAAGCGGTCGGAGAGGTTTGAGGGTCAAGGACGCGCTTCCCGGAGTGCTTCATACAGCCGTACCGACATTGGTAGTTATACCGCTTCGTGTATATATCCGAACCTTACGCGTCGACACATCGACACTGGCACGTGTACGTGTCAGCGACTGTATTGTAAATTTGGCCCACTACAATGACAAGAGAGAGAGAGAGAGAGAGAGAGGAAGAACAAAAACAATAACGAGAAAACCATGTCCTATACAGCGGTGAGAAAAAAGTCGAAGGGTCACACCTGTGACTCGTCTAGTAGGTACAACGAACCTTCCCATTTCTCTTGACACGGGGGGGGGGGGGATTGTGCGCCGTCTTTCTCTGTATTACTTAGGATGCAACATGGGCGAGGACATCGACACTCGATATGCCACCCGGAAAGGAGAATGGGTCACTTGGGACTTTTCGAATTGAGTCATAGATGTCGTAAAGGATTAATACGACCATTTATATTTTAATGGAGGTATTGTTCCGTCGCTGTTGGGGATGTTCGAGTTTAACGTTGACGTTATTCCGTGGTGTATTTAGTTGGATTTTTTCAATTATTTTAATAACGTGTGCAAAAGTACAATCGTTGCGACTAAATACGACGATTCGGGGTAGGTATACTTAATCGTTGATATTGATATTAAATGATTGAACTAATAAACATTTACGGGGATTAGAATAGCCAATATCGAAACTCGTTGTGGTAAGAAAGACCTAGTGTTATACGTAGTAACAAATTGTATATTAATATACGGTTTGTCCACGTACAAACTTTGGAGAATAAAGAATCTAAAGAATTGACATTTGAATGAAAAAATGTGAAACTCGTTGAAATATCAATAACCGTCATCTCGTCGTTTCATTATTCATCCACGATTCCTATTTATCCGGAGTTTAACGTAACGTATTTTACACGTTTCATCATATCCTGGGAAAAACGGGATGTGTGTGTTCCAAGTGCTCGCTATGTCTATTATTTTAAAAAATATCACATCGCCGAGCCCGCGGTATACAAGAATTTCATAAGAGATAAGGATAAAACGCAGCGAGCCCAACATTGGGCCACCGAGTAAGTAACGCGACGTAGGTACATATGCATGACATATTGGCACTTTACTCCACAGCGGTCCAAACGAACGAGCAAGGCTCAAGGAATGGAGAGACGCGGCGTTGTACCTTTGATACATTCGTCCTCGATTTGTTTCAAGGACTCGATGGAACGAATGTGCAAATCGAGGTATGTCCGATGAAGACCGACCTAGCGCCGGATGTACCAAATCGATTATTGGCCATTCGACATAATTCTTACATCTTGGCTCTCGGGGTTTGAAAAAAAAAAAACAAAAAAATTTTTTTAATCCGCCAACGCGTACCTATAGATACTGTAGAGTTTAAGGCCATATCGATAGTGAAATCCTACTTGAGAAGTGTCGGTTTTTTTTTTTGAAGCTTCCAACTTGCACGAGGCGTAGTGAGAGGGTAGTGAGAAATGGTTCCAAGGTTCCCTTTCGCCAACCATATATGTATGTAGTTATATACATATAGATACGATAACGCGTATATACTTATAGGTATAGCTGTAGACATGTCCAGGAGCACGTGCGCGAGCGACGCCTCTCTTCTCGGACCACCTCAGACTGTCTGGATACGATCGATCTGTCGCGATTCGAGTCTTCGCGAGAGGCTCTCGCTCGCGCTATCGGTACCATACTTGTTGTTCTGTGTCGTTTTCTGGAAGCCCTACACCCCTACCCGCTTCTGGCCCGCTCACTAGCACGTAGCAGATCACGATTGTTGGCCCTCTCTTCGTAACGGTTTTACTCCAAAGCAGCGTCTACGTACGTAAGCACGCCGCGATATACTAATTCACGAAGAATTCACGAGGAGCTTGGAAGCGAGACGGAAGATAACGAAGACGAGAGAAGAGGCGAATGAGATTACCGTTAACTAACGCCGCAGCACACTCTCGGGAGAACGTGGTGAAGACACTATCCTCTCTATTCCCTCGGTTCTTCACCTCGCGGAACACTCGGGCTTCTACGATTATCATTTTTGACGAGGTAATATAGTGGTAAAATAATAAGGAAACAATCGTTCATTGATTTTAATCGTAAGTAAATTATCATAATCTCCCTTACTTCGGCCTCCGAGTTTCTTATTGGTTTGTTTTGTTTTTTATTTCAAAGCCGGCGGATCGAATAATTGGGAGGGAACTTATGTTAGCTACGAACTTACAAAGTTCATAATCGTATACTTAAGTATTATTGTACGACAGTTTGAAACTTGTGAAAATTCAGCCGATTGTCGCTCGAGTGGAAAAACCGCAAACTGTTTCTACCGAAAATTGAGACCATATCGTTTGGTTAAATTAATATTTTTTCTTCTTACCCACTATAAATATTTTGTAGTGGAGCTAAGGTTGGAAATGATGAAAGTGGCGGGCGTTGTTCCCGTGCAGCTCGAAACTACGACGGAACGAATCTTCTCCCTCCCTCTTTCTCTTTTCGTTCGATAACCTTGTTTTCATTCTTTTCCCCTCTCTTTCTCGCTCGCCCTTCCGCGCTGTTTCGCGACCATTCATGTCGCGGCGGATTACGCTTCTCGTCGTAATACACACGCAGAGGCCGTTTCAGGCACACTCGTGCATCACCACGTGTAGTACAATATTTGCGTACGTGAAGCACGTGGAAAAGCTGTTATACTTGCTAATACGTTATAACTGTGTACTCGTACGCGTGTGTTATATTTGTAGCGTCGCGTGTAGGTATATGGTTTACGATACCGATGAACCGTTTTCTGGCTACGCGGCGTTAGCGCGTTACATAGTTTTGCAAAGCTTATACTATGTACATATATACCGACCTACGAAGCAACGGACTCTTGTTACTTATCGATATTTGCTCGCTCAAAACCTCCGGCGGATTCGAGTTTGGAAAATCAAGTAGATACGAGGTGAGAAAAAAATGTTTGCCACGAAAGTTTGATGATTAACGGATGGACGAACGTACGAGGCGAGACGCGAGATGAATATAGAAGAGAATATAACGTAGCCCCAAACGTGGTCCAAAATAAAAGACGTAATTTTGAAATTTGTACGGAGGGTGTACGACGACGAATAAAAGCGGAATAAATTATTGAATGCTCGCAAGGGCTACTTGATTCGAGTCCAATCGGCAGCACCGAGTATTATTCCTAACTATGGTACCTATACACTCGTCGTACCTCCCTTTATGGCCTAGATACGTTCCGGAAAAGTTGACCGTAAAGCGAAAAGCCCTGTAACGAACGAATCGATTACTCTCATACACAGACCCATATTACATATTCAATTTTATCTCTTTTAATTCTTCACAAAATAATATACTTTTTAGTTCATAAATCTCTTATCAGTCTTAGCCACGTATTAATGAATTAATTAAATATGTCAACTAAGGAGAAGATGTGAAGAGAGACGATTGGAACGCGATCGCTACCATCGACGCTCACGTGTTTCCTACCGCCCTTCCTCTGCATTCTCTCATTTCTTCCGAGAGCCAACGCGTATGGTATGAAGAAACGAAGAAAAAAATGTTGCGAGATGATAAATGGAGGTTGATTTCACCGGGTAAGTATTAATTAACCGATATATCTACGATACGAGTATAGGTAGGGGGGATATCTCGTTTGGTACGTGCGTTTGGTATCGGTCTCTGTGTAGCTATATATATAGTGCACGTTATATGTAGGTATGTAGGTACGTATGCGATTGGATTCGGCGGCTTGAGGAGGGCCGGTGGGGCGTACAACTATACGGTTCGATGCTCTCGGGGTAGCCCCCGAGGTCGGGAGAGCTTCGTCGCGACTGAATTCTCGCGCGTCCACTCCAGTGTGCGTTTCTATGTATCGTGTTTCCCATTCATAAACGATTTGCATAATCGTTTCTCGCTCTCTCTCTCTCTCTCTCTCTCTCTGACTATGCGACACGTGCTTTATACCCGCGAGCATGTGTTTCTTTTATTGTAGCGAGACTCGCGAATTGCGATAAATTCCCAAGTATCGATATTTATATTTCAAGGTCAGAAAAAAAAAATACTGTTATACGAGCGAGAGCGTGGGCGGCTGATTGCGGCGATAGACCACGTGAGAATACGCGAAAACGTATTTATTAAGTATGCGCATTACGATAGTCAACAAACCCAAGTGCGTTTTTTTTACCATCTACTGGTAAACCTACTTCGTAAGAATTTAAATACCGTTGGTCCAATAACGCATGCTTTTTCATCGCTTGTATTTTCTTTTGTTTTTTTTTTTTATTCAACAAGATGGTCTTGCTTGCACGTGTGCCCTTATCACCTTAGATCGGTGACCTACAGGTACCTACTTACGTTTATATGTTGTATATAATTATGCGACCGCTATAATTAAACATTATTTTAATGTAATACATTGAATTCACGAAAATCATAGAATCGAGAAGAAACGTTGGTACGATCTCTCTATCCAGAACTCGTGGAACGAGACAAAAGTTGAATACAAGTGTACTTTGCTAACAAAACGTAGTTCGGGTTGATATTCGATATCGGAATATGAGAAATTGACTAAGCACCGGCACCGGAAGGTAAATCGTTTAAATTTCAACGTTGTGCCAATATTTCTTATTTTTAAAAGTCGAAGAAAATTGGACGAGCACGATGGTGTGTAGGTTCGAAAGGTTCGTAACTCAATAATTAATAGGGATTTCGTACTTTTTCGTTATCCGTCTTAAATAATCATATAGTTGGCGATCGTCTCGTCTTATCCCCGACAAAACGGCAAAATACACGAATTGCTTCTTCATCCTTGTCATCGACATTTGCGTAGCTACAATTTGTCCGCTTGTGAGTGTGAACCGTGAAACGCAACAAAAACATGCCGTATTTTCCTTTCTCCGATTTTCTTTTCTAATTATATAGGTAGGTATGTACCTATCGTCCTAAAGAGGCAATATATCAAATAAATAATTATAAACACTGTGTCGGGAACGATGCGTGCGCCATCTTGGTCGCCGATGACTTTTTCCATTTAAAATAAAACGTAAATTTTACAACGGCCAATATATTATTATATTAAAACTCACAATTTTTAGTGATTATGTCAACACCGCACCGCATTTAACTCGATCGATTGCCGCCCCATTCTCCCACTATCTTGCCTATTAGTAGTAAGAAAACTGAAGCGCCACCGTTCTCGATCGAAACAAAATCTCGTCTTTGTCCAACAAATCGAACCAAATTCTCAAAACAAAAATGAGAACGATCGCGGCTCGTTAATTTCAAAATCTCGTTTAGGGGGGGCCAACACTCGTGTATACGCATATATATATTAAATGTTACGGCAAGAGAAGAAGAATAATGGGGCCGTGGGTTTTACGTCGACCGAGTGAAACGCTTGGTGCGCAGGTGAAACGATACAGGGAAGGATGGGGGGGGGGCAGACGTAAAACACAACAGGCAGTAAATCATATAGCCGGCGGGTCATATTGTGCTGGTACGTATACCAAGTGTAGGTGGGCTGGTCCCGCAGCAGCAGCAGCAGCAGCAGTAGTAAGCACCACGTGCGACCTTTTCGCGGGTGATTCGACATGAGTATTATACTATATATATATGTATATAAGTGGTATATGGAGTACGACGTTTCGTATATCGAATTTATGAATGAATGGACGCAGAGAGGTATACAAAGAGAGAGAGAGAGAGAGAGAGAGAAACTGCAACTCTTATTGATAGATCGCCGCTACACGATAACTTTCTCATTAATGAGACGGGCGACCAGCTGGTCGAAAGTCTCGCGCTACTACCGCCTCGTAATAAATACAGGCAAAATTACATTGCATTATCACAAGTGCAACCTGAGTCACCGCGTTCGATCGGAAACGCGCGTGTTTTATCGAGTTCGACGAACCGACATTGACATAGTCTTCGCGTCGAGTCATATTGACGCGAATATAGGCTAATTATGTATGCGATTATACATTAGGATCTCCGTAAATCGCGCTTCCAAAGCTTTAAATAATTTAACGTTTACGGTATCGAGGAGAAGATGGAGTGATTTGTCACGAAGAATCGAGCTACGACAATGAATAATATTTATCAACGTTCGTATCGTTTCCGTGATAATAATTCTATTTATACAAATAATAATTGGATTGTTTGGGAAAACGAAAGTATTAAAGAAACGCGTAAGGAAAATCGAAGAAGCTTCCATTAGTTTTTACCTATAATAAATACTTATACTCGAAAATGTGTGCCATGGATATTAATTTGACAATGATGACGGAGAGAAAAACTTGGGCGGTTTGAAGAATAATTTGAAATTCTAGAAGATAATTGAATTACGATCGTTTTGGAATGCTGTTAAGGTAATGGCGCCAATGAGCATGGTCTACGACAATTCATCCTCCTTTCATACTTATTAATATATTAATATATATATACATATTTGTCTAATGCTCATTACGTGCCATATATTTGTAGGAGGTGAGTTTCGAGCCAAGAACCAAACCATTTTCATATTTTCAATTTCTACCTGTTCCTTCAACCCCGAGGGGTCTTTTGTAAATTTAGCCACGGACTTGACTCAACTACCGTTGGTTCTTCCAGCTAAACCGAACCCTCGGCGTTTCCTCGAAACGCACATACGCATTATAAGTACATACTTGTTACAAAGTATCAAGAAACGGGACATTTCTATAATTCGTAAATAAATACGATACAATTCTTGGCTACGAAAAATATCACTCATTTTATTCATCAAAATTTATTCTTAAATTTGAAAAATCGTCGTCGATCGCCCAATGCAAAATTAACTCCGTCGCAAATCATTTTTTATATTCAATATTCAATGGCATTTTATGAATTACGTAAGTATTAAGGAAAAGGCTGTTTTCATGTTCACACGAGTAAAAGTACGTCAAGAATATGAAAAATATGACAAATCTTTCGTTACGATCGGAACGAAAGACAAATTCTTGAAAATAACAAGTAGGTATATTGTCCGATTCTCCAATAAAAGCCTTATTTTTAGCCCAAACCCAACACGATCGAGGAGTTAAATCGTATGTCGATTAATAAAATATTAATTATTTTTCTTAAGGCGCGTTTCGTTCTTTGTAATCAAAGAAAATACAGGCTGGCCTTCTATCCCGGTTTGCGTTTTCAGGATTAACGACATAATTAAATAACCAAATGAAAAACAAATGAAAAATAATAAAACAAAAAAAGCAGTAATAATAATAATAATAATAAAAACTAGACTCGGTCTTTCCTACATACACGTGTACACACGGACGCGTCAAGAGAGAGTAACGAGTGGTGCGAGAGACCGAATGAAATTGTAGAAGAGAAAAAATGAAGCACGAAAGAAATGGTCGGGAAAGAGGACGAGGAAAAAAACAAGCCC
>OZ023257.1:19763798-19879521 GCA_964007305.1 Netelia melanura
CAGAGAGAGGGACGGAGAAATGGGGATGTGAAAAACGTGCAACGCTCAACGTTCCAATAACGTCGAACGACACTGTCTCACGGCAGGCAGTCGGGCATTCACATTCGTCGCGTTGTTATCAACGAAATCCGTACCACTCACAATTTCGAGAGAAATGTACAGGGCCATCCTTGTGGAGGGTGGGGGCTAAAACTTGCAAAAATCGCATGTGGGTCCAATTGCTGGCCACTTTATTTAACAGAAGCAGAGTTCTATCGATGAGAAAAGAAAGAAACACGCACGAAATATTCACGTTACGAGAAAGAAGAAGAAAAAAAAAAAAAAAAAAAAACTTTCCCGTTTGATCCACCGTCGATGATTTTCTTAACTGAAAAAAAAACCCTTAGGTCTACATCTCTGGGTTTTTCACTCGAAAACTCACCTGACCAACGTCGCACCACATTATTATTTAGCTGGCACTGACGACAGCATCTTGGATCGTTGGTGAACCATACACGGCGCACAATGTTGTTCGTCTTGGGGAATATATGTGTGTGTGTGTGTACGTGTGTGTGTGTGTATGTGTATGCGTGCGTCTGTGTGTGCGTGTGTGTGTGTGTATCTATATATATATATATAATGTGTATGTGTATATATATATATATATATATATTCCTTTCGTTTTTCACTTATGAAACGACACGTCGCGAAGCTTCGTGTATTATTCGTTTTTAGCGAGAGTAATATACACTAGAACGGTGAAATTTTTCACCTTTATAAAACGTCAATATCCGACTATTAGTTTTCACTCCACTGTCTTTGGCTCGTAGGGCCCACCACGATCTTTTATTTTTCCTTTACACTCCTGTGTTCTTCGCACGATATACGCAGACACGTATGTGGTAAGATATATGTTTTTTCTCCGTTTTTTTTTGTTCACGTCACGATATCACGGGATTCGGCAAGGAACGGTCCGTTGGTGCACGTACTTTCGTGTGGTAAAAACCGAGCGAGAGAGAAAGAGAGAGAGATAATAAAAGACGGAGCGCGGCAACGCGATCACTCCAAAATGGTGAAACAACTCTCACAATGAAGCCCAGTGACTGGCTGGCCATGCAAAGCATTACTGAGTTCTACTCTGACAACAGAGAGTTCTCGGCGAGTGTGCCGCGCCGCTCGGTTTTCCCCCGAGTTGGCCGTTCGGCCATTTCCGTCGGGTCTCGGCCCACCTGGCACTCCGGCACGACGGTACACGGAGATTCACCCATACACACGCATCCGAACGAAAGGCTCAGTGGCGTATCGAGCGGTGCACGGAGCCCCGCCGTTTCGTCACTCGGAACATCGTTTCGTAGTTTCTAATGGATTTTTTTACCAGCCAGGCATATTTCATACTGTACGGCGTTTCGAGAATTTCGAGCTGCTGTACGGTTTGTTCTCTCTCCCTCGCTCTCTCTCTCTCTCTCTCTCTCTCTCTCTCTCTCTCTCTCTCTCTCTCTCTCTCTCTCTCTATGTCCGTTTCTCGACGTAGTGAAACCTCGACAGCTCCGGCGAACAAAACTGCCGAACGTAGTTGTTGCGCTATACAGCGAGAAGGGAGAGACGAGGCCAGGGCCGTTGACGCTCGCCAGAGCCACTATCGACACGACTCGTCGTGCAAGTGAGAGAGAGAGAGAGAGAGAGAGCGAGCGCGTGAGCGGAATGGGGCGGGGCGAAGGAGAGAGAAAGAGAACAAGAAATATATACACTCCGTAGTCCGTACGGAGAACCTGCGAACTTTTATGCGCTCTGTCCCGAGCGACTGAACGGTCAGCAGAGCTGTTCTCTCGCTACTGCAGCATTCTTCACCAAATGAAAATGAAGAAAAATAGCGTTTTTTTTTCTTCGCAACGACGGACGCCCGACAATATTTCAAATCGATAAAACGGCTATTCGAAAAATATGAATTATCCGTCTTTTGGTAACGACTCACCGTTTTAACTGACACCTTACTTTAGAACTGCAAGGTGAATGACTGCAAGGCATGTCGGAAGTGTGAAAAACTATCGATCGACGTATCGTATCGACGTTTCAAACAAACATCGATAAGAAAAAAAACAAAATATCGATATATCGATATATCGGTGAGATTTTGTAATCGATCGATAATGGGTAAATAGGTACCTAAATAAGATGGGTAAACAAAACAGAAATAGAATTTTTTTTATTAACCCCTGTAGAGGATAGATCGACACTGATGTTTTATTTTTTTCACGTTGAAAAAGTAATTTTTTAACACGGACTAAATTCAAATAAAGTCATTGTTGGCATTGGAATGAAAAATATCGTTTTTTTTCATATCTTTTCGATACTTGACATATCGACATATCGATATATCCATATGTTTCGCCATCCCTTAATGACTCCTGTACCAGGAGACACAGTTGCGACGCGCATTTCGGCAGATATATAATTATTCCGACTATTAGAAAAAACGCAAATAAATAGAAAGACCTTCAAGGCCCCTCTTGAACGGGTCGATGTCTACATTATCCAACTAGTCTATCCTCTGGACCGTTGGAATAATAAATATGTTAAATGAGACTGCGCATTGCCAGTCTAGTCGCTTATTTTGCACGACCTTTTTCCAATTAAAGAATTAATTAACGACGCGTTTCATGTTGTAACATATTTTTTCAGTAACCAAAATATTATCGAATGCTGCTATATCTGGCATGCTAATTAACAGACAATTGACACTATTGCTTCCTTCAAATTTCAACGGTCCAACATTCCAGCAAATTCTAATTAGAAGATATTTATTTGAAACCTTGTAATTTCTGTCTTATTGTGAATATCGAAGGGCTGTTTTCTACTGCGAAAAAATATAGAATTCAAAATATGGCGGCTTAGAATTATCTCCAAGACACCTACCATGATTCGATTAGCGCGAGGTCCGATCGAATTCTTTATCAAACAATTTACTTATCGAGTCAACGAGATGTCAACATAGAATCGTTAGATCTAGTTTGCTGGATATTCGCTTTAGTCTCGGAGGATATTCGTATATCATATACATATATGTAATATATACATATATATAATATATATGACTGAGATTCCATATAACGTCGACCACTTTTGAACCCGGCCATTTGTACTAAAAACAATTTTGTGATTTTTTTCAAATTCTTTGATTCTTCAAAAAGTTCTTTCTGTTTTTCAACCGTTTGATATTGCCAATTGCGTCTAGCGTCTATAGGTAGGTACTGGCTCCTTCGTATTTGAGTGAAACTCGGCTCGTGACACTATCTCAGACATTAAACTTCGTCAATCATCTTCCCGAATTTGTCACAACTGTCAAATTGTTTAGATTCTCTACCGTTATTGATTCGTCCAATAAAATTTTATAGCCCGTTAGACAGCAACGAAAGATTAATCAACACTACGAACATTAACCTCACTTTCGGTATTGGTATCGGTCTTTGACAAGACGCGAATGTAATATTCGTACGCATTGATAAAAATTAAATCTATTCGTTGATAAGTATAATGAAAAACTTGAAGCGTATCTGTATCTTCACAAATTAAAAGTCTTCTCTACATACTAATATGTATGTAGCCCTTTTAGGGCCGCTTATTAACAACACGAGCCTGATTTTAATCAGAATAAGATCGAACACTTGGAAAAATTCGGATTCATCCCTGCAGACGATAATCATTACAGAGGTATTTTCAACTTTGAAGCCATAATTGAACGAGTTATAATTGACGAGGAGCGACCTTCGTTCGAACTTTATGCGACAACTACCACCTCAATAATAGTTGACAAAATTTTGACCCGTTATAGTAGCC
Organism: Netelia melanura; assembly: GCA_964007305.1. Taxonomy (NCBI): domain Eukaryota; kingdom Metazoa; phylum Arthropoda; class Insecta; order Hymenoptera; family Ichneumonidae; genus Netelia; species Netelia melanura. The sequence goes on from OZ023257.1 coordinate 19,767,612, forward strand.
GCATACCGGAGAGGGGGTTAAACCGAACCGAGCGTTTAAGTTCGTTAAGAAAAATTGTTGCTAATCGACTAAAGAACAACATTCTCAAAATTCAAATTGATCCTACGTAAAGTTTATTCATTATGTTGTAATAAATAAAAGCATGACTTTTTCCCATAAGATGTGTTATAAAAACTCATCGAGCCTTCTTTCATGTCTTATAAAAATGTGTGCAGAATTTTAAGAATCTTCGGTGACCAAATAATCGGCATAATCTTTGTACAATGTTGTGATATTTAATACCGGGCTCTTATTACGTCAAATTGCGAAAAATGACGCGATTTTCAAGAATAAATATCGTGATTTTTGAGTGGACAAAGGCCCCTCGAATTTTAGGGGCCTTTTATTTTGGTTGTAATAGGGGATCGATCGAATGGGCGATTCATCTCTGTTCGAGGCCTGGTTTCCGATCGTAGGCGCCAGTCAAGACCGGCAAACGCCATATAGGTACATATGTACATGTACCTATAATACAATTTTGCGGTGATTCTCGTTGCGATTACGGGTTCAACGATATAACCGTAACCGAATCTTCTTGTAGGTACGAAGGCGAATGACTCTGTAGATCATAGCCCCGGAGGGTCGTAAAATTTTAATGATGTGTACGCGCGATACGAAATCCCGCCTTCGCTCAATGACCCCCTTCTCGCGCTCTCTTCGAGCTCTCCTCCAACTCCATCGAAAGACAAACGCGCGCTTTTCCGCGCGCGCCGCCAACTCCAATGTGATACAGCGCCAATTACATACATACATATGTTATATCGAAGGCTTGGCTTGCGTCCTTCGGAAGGTCTCGGGGAGCAGGAGCACTAGCTACCTACCTTTCTTCTCTTTCCTTTTTTCTTTCTAATCGAAACTTACCAAAGTATTTTAAACAAACATATTCGTAGAAAATAGTTTTTCTTTTTATTATCTATAGAAGGAAGATACGAGAAGTACTTCGTATCGTGTAGGGATTTTTTGTTCTTTAAAGATGGTGCGAATGAACGTTCAGTTTTAGACATCTTTTTTCGGTGATTTATGGGTTTCGATACATCTGAATTAAGGCAGACGGCATACATAACGATCAAACGATTGATAATATTTCGCACAAAATCTTCTCGATATAAAATTTCAATTAACGAAAACATATGAAAAAACGATATTTTTTTCTTATTCGTAAACGTTTTTATTTATTTATAATTTGTAATCACTGTCAGCATTATATGAAATAATGTCGAAGAATGATAGATATATCGATATTGAATTTGATTTTTTTTTTTTAATATCGTTACGATACTTGATTTCGACCTTTCCGATATGGCTACTACCCACCTACTACAAACTGCCCAATGCGACGAGCAGAGAATGCATAATTCGTATATCCGTGTGTGTGCGTGTGTGTTAATATGATTTTTAAGCCACTTGGATTAGAATGCCAACGTTGATAATCTCCTCTCGAAATGTGTATATTTTCAAAACCATTTGGGACACCCTGCGCACTCATAGGTATCAAACTTTCGAGTTATATTAGTAGTACCTACAGGATAGTTAGACTTAAAAATGACAAAATGGATGGGCAAGTCAAATTCATCGAATTCAAGGACATTTCCTCGTGCTTTCGCTCGCCGCCATTTCGAAAAACAGATAATCGCCGATATCTGGTAGAAAAATATTTTCTACCAAGAAGTATTTTTTTTATATCTGTGTATGAAAAAAAAATTGCGATAAAAGACGTGCGACTAATCGACGTTCATTACAGCGCGTCGCGTTCGCGATTTCATCAAAGTTTTTTTGAAATAAAACTTATAGAGGACTATTGAGTCCAACAATTTTTGTATAACGGATTTTGCGATAACTCGGATATTACTCGAGATGGAAAGCGCCAAAGTTGTCTCTATATAATTGGAAAGAATCCTAACGCAATTGGCATCCAACGATGTAAGATAATCTGAATATATTATAACCTTATTATTATTATTATTATTATTATTTAAAAAAAATAATAACACATCGAACGTATGCTGCTTTAGTATAATTTAAAAAAAAATAATAATAATAATAATAAATGAATAATGAATTTTGTTACCAACCATTTAATTAAATATATTATACTAATTATAATAATAAAATAATAATATTTTTAGTTTATCCTGCATTGTTGGATGCCGATTGCATTTCGACTCGTTGCAATTATAATGAACAAATATAACTTTGGTGCTGACTATCTCGGGTAATATCCGAGTGGTCTACAAGTTTTATTTTAAACATACCTACTGTGATAAAATTGAAAGTACGCGCTATAAGTGACAATAAAGAATTGTAAACATTAATAATTAGTCGCACTTATATATAGAAAAGAAGCCAAGATAAGTATCGGTGATTATCTGTTTTGCAATTTTTCCAAGATGGCAGAGAAAGCACAAGGAAATTTTGTTGGATTCCGGTGGATCAATGACCTTCTACTTGTCGTAAAAAATTTGGCCTGCCATCCATTTTGTAGATATTTTCGAGTTTTTGGATCCATCTATCCTGTACATAGATACTTATACTACTAATAGGTACTACTCGTATGTCACAAAAGCGAAGCTTTACGTATAAGGAATCTGGAGATTTACAATCGATCATTTTTATGGTTGAAAAAGCGAATGAAAAAGTATGTTGGCGAGGTGGGTAAAGAGGTATGAGATTTTTGTTTAATCGATCGATCCCTCGCTCGTATCGTTATTCTGTTATTCATACAGGTTTTATCGTCGAAAAACTCAACTCGCGACAAATGGCTGTTATCGGGTATTTTCGAATGCAATTATGAAACGGACCATCGAGAGCCATCGTTGCTTTTCATCGATACGAATTTCGTCTATAACGAAATGATTCGTATGTCCGACCGATGTTGAAAATTTCGTACGTTCGACAAAACGTTTTCTTGTGGCTGGAACATGCAAGCTAGCTAAAATAGTAATAGAATCCCATATAGTAGAGACTCCCATTAATATTGGAGAAAGTAACATGGTGGGGTGCGAGGTGAACGATACGAATCCGGAATGAAAGCGTTTTGATTAATATTTGTTCGGGGCTCCATGTAATGAAAAACAATTAGCGAAAATACTGCTTTTATTGCAATAATCAATCATATTTCAATGCTTTTAGCGATATTCAAATTCAGGCCATTGTACGTTGAATGAAAAACAAATCTGCGAATTTGATTAGTTCGTTTCCTCCTCATTATTTTCTATCGATCGCAATACCTACCTCAATTTTCCTTCAGTAAGTAATGGGTATAATCATTATTTTAATCATAATTCTCGAAAATTATTAAATATTTTACACGTTTTAGTACATTTGGCTCGTTGAAAATACAATCGATTGGAAATAATTGCTTCGCATAATATTGTATGAAATTAGAGATTTAGTCCTCTTTAGTCCTCTTTAGTCCTCTCTAGACCGAGTCCTCTTTACCGTACTTATACTTATATTTGACGATGGATATGGAAGCAGCTAATTGCTTGCATTTCATGGACTGTTAGGGGCAACTTACACAGGGTAAAACTCCCATCGGTAGTTAATCCTTAAGGCAATTCTCAAGTTTCAAACACTGCCGTATAAACCCGAAAATACATGAGAAAACATAAATAGTGTCAAATGAAACATAATTTATCGAACTTTGGTGCGAAATTTATCACAAACGAAAAGAAAGAAGAATAGGAAAGCTTTAGAAAAAAAAATATTTAATTATAAAAAAAAATTGTTTGAATTGCTCAGCCACTCGGACTACTTAATAGTAAGCCTACTGCGAAACCAGGTGACTTTTATGTCTTCGTAAAGGTTGCGCGATAAATTCAGTGCATTTTAAATGGTACCTATCACGCGGGACAAGTATACCTATTCTAGCCGATATTTTTATTCGTTTATTTACATTGGTTTGACGATATAACGTTCGATTCTATTAAGGGAGGTGGGCACCCTGGCCGCTCGAAAAAAATAAAAATCCAAATATTTTTTATTTTTTATGCCAATCTAAGAAACGGTTTTAACATTATCTCAAATCAATTTTCGTTCGTAATATTACAAAGTTGCACCTGAAAAACAAAAACAAAAACAGTAGCTAATTCGTGGACAGCGTCGCTACAGTGTAGCGCAGCGTTTTTTCGATGATTAGAGAAATTGTGGCGAGTCGAAGAAGAAAAAATAAGTATTTTTCACCGCAATTTCGCGAGAAAAACGTCAATAAATAGAAAACCAATCGCGTTATCGCAAGAATCCTACGCTACCTTTTATATAGTGCATCTAGAAGTATCGTCTACCAATTTCATACTGTAATCAGATGCAACGTGTCGGTAACGACATACGCGCGCGTCATGCGGACAAGTGTTCTCCCGAAAAGTTTCTGCAGTGCCGCCTATTTTTAATATCACGAAGCAAAATTTATTCGAGGTAATCTTAAAGCCCTTTTGTTACCTTGTGTAAAAAAAAAAAAAAAAGAAAGAAATATATTTCGTCTTACCTACGTCGTGAGTTTACGAATTTTTTAAAAATATTAAAAGGGGTGGCTAACCCCCGTTGCGTTGCGTTGTTTGCGGGAGACCCTTAAACCCCCGTTGCACAATCGCGCGTTCTCGCGTAATCGTCCGCGCACCATGTGTTAATTATTTTTGTTTTGCCTTTATCGATCGAAGAACGTATTTTCAAAAACTTATTTGAAGCATGAAAATTTGGATCGACTACCGCCGACCGATTTTCAGTTCTATAAAAGAAATTAGCTAAAAAAAACAGTAGTCGGCCTCGAGGGTTGACCATTGGGTTTACAATGTTAAATCGCAAAACCAGCAGCCACGGCCACCATAAAAACTATGTTTCCTGCGATTTAACACGTTTTTTGTTTACAAAAAGCTTGGAAAAATCGATACAGGACATGTTTCTTACGAGAATAAATTCATAAAATTGGTCAATGCATCCGAAATTTATAAAACAAATACGTAGGTATCTGTGCAAAAGAGATTTTACATTACGAAAAAATATGACGTCGCGAAAAACGTTGTTTTCTCAGCTTTTTAAACGTTTAGTGCGTATTGAAACTTTATGTAGGTACCGATCAATGAGAAGCCAAAGATTTGAAGTTGAAACAGATTGTAGGAGTAGAGGAGTGCTGGAAACTGGGCAGGTACTTTACCTTATAACAAGCGATGTAAACCATTGACAGGTACATTTTAAGTAATTCCATCAACGTAAATGTGAAAAATCGACGAAAACGTGTTTTTTTTTTGTTTTATAATTTGAAAAGTCTAAATAATTCGTTCCAAAACTATTGTGTAATATTTCAATCACACACCGACCGAGTAATTATTCAGATAGATGGCGCACCCATTTAGCCTCGTCCCATCTCTATATGCGAAGAATATTCTTTTCAACATTCGTTACATAGGTACTTTGTTACAAGAATTGTCGCGATTTCTTCATAAAAACGACAAAGTTTGCTGCGTGTGCGCGTAACACGCGTGCCAAGTAAGCGTTCCATATGCATAATCGACCTCGACAAATCGTATGTCGTATGGTAAAACCGAGAGATTTGATCGTATTAGAGGGTGGATAATCTCTACCAAATATTTATCAAGTTTGCCGCGTAAACTCGTAGGTGCTGTAGGGCCGATGATGCAAGGATGCTCTCTTTCGTTGACTCTCTCACACACATAAACAGATACGCACACGCCCGCATACATTCTCGTTGAGTGACGATTTAATTAATGCGAGCAACGAATTGGCCGTCCCTCTCGTTTCGCCGAGTGCAACGTCGGCAGGCGCCAATCTCGACGCTCTCGCCAATGCACTGTCTTCGTTCGATGGACTATAGCACTCGCTTCTTCGAAAATATATGCGAGACTCGAAGTTGCCTCAATGCGTGCAAACTTTGTCTTCTTTCATTTCCCGTCTGACAAGAAATTTTTACCTTTTTACCAAACGACTTATTTTTTTTTTTTTTTTTTATGTTGACCACATTTTAGACTGATTTTGTTTTAAACCATCGTAGTTTCGGCTGTATACAATGTTGCTTCTTGTCGGGCTGCTTTGTGTATAAAGTAACAACGCAGTTTTTATCAATACTTTGTGCAGAATTTTTTTTAAAATTTGTTTCGAGTATTTTGCGATACGTTAATAATCTGAACGAAAAATTGTTCGTATCGATGATATCGAGACCATTAATTTATTATTATGATAATTATTTATTAATGATAAAATTCCAAATCGAATGGTTGACGCATAAAACGGCATGTCGGTCGCTAGTGGAGGACGATAGCTACATGCTGCGCTTTGTTCAAGCCGACTCGGACATAGCGAGATAAAAGGAAATTCAAATAAAATAGCATTGGCGCTTAACGCGTCAAAGTCAAATTTGCAGCGCACAACCGGTAAACAATATTTTCGTTATTCGCTAATATGACTTTACCAAGAACTTTGTCTACGATTGCAAATGTAATTTGAAAAATGAGAAAATTTATCGAATGTCGCGAGTCTCGGACATATTAAGTATTATTCTTTCGAAGGATCGAGATTTTTCAATAATAGGTAACTGTTGAAAATTGCCGTTCGATTATCTCGAGATCGAAAATCGAATCGCGTAACGCTCGAGTTGTGGTCGTATCAGTGATATTTTGAGTTTGGTTCGAACTGTATGTAAGTACCTACCTCTCCTTCGTTGGTTCATTTAATCGTCACAGTTGCATCGCCACAACGTTCTATTTACATTTAACTGAAAATTTGCAGAAACGTTCTTTAGTGTCACAAATAACGTAAGAAATGAACTTAACGCCGGATCAATTAGAATTTCGAGTATAAGTATGTTGTTCTCTAGTCGATTTGCAACAACTTTTCTTAATGAACTTAAACATGGGTAGTGGCAGAAAGTTTACATTTTGAGTGAACGGAGGCTACGGGAGGGTAAAAATTTCGACTCGGGTACCTATGTGTATACCTACCCTCATTTTTCAACGTTTTCGCAACATCGATATTCGGTATTTTTACAATTGTTTTAGGAACAAAACAATTTGAAAAAATATTATTAGACGGATAGGTTCTCGTGTTCGTGTAAGCTAGTGTGTGCCAAGTGCGGGTTAGTTGCGCGCGGTTCGTACGTACGCGCCCGCGGTCGACGGGCGTCTATGAGTGCGCGCGCAAACATGACCCATCGGTAAAATAAAAACCTTTATCACTCGCACGCATGACTCGGCCGATAGACGCCAATCATTCTAAACTCCTGAAGAGACCAACGCTCCTTCGATCCTCAATATCAAATATCATTGAAATTTATTGATGTTTCGATACTTTTGATAATTACTTTGTTTTTTCATTTTGTTCGTTTTTTGATTTTTTACAAAAATATCTGCCTCTTCTTGGTTTCACAGAAAAAAAATCGCACAATCGAGATCGAAAGATATCTAGGATTGAGTTTATGTATAACCGTTGAAAATTGGTGGGATTTCGTTGTTGTGCAATTGTTACAAACTCGTTGACCCTTATTAGTAAGTAGGTACGTTCTGATTTATAAAAACTCTGGGAATATGAAATTTATACATCGTTACAACGTAATGCTCCAGTATTTACAAAGTTTCCTGTGCGGAGAAAGCATAAAGATTGAGAAAAATATAACGTCTCATAAATGACGCTGCCCACAGGCGGCGGAAAGATGTAAAAAGAAAAAGAAATAAATAAATAAAGTCTTTTTTCTCATTTACACAGATTTTTAAAGCACATTCTTCCCGATCGATGAAAATTTAATCAGAGACATTTTCTTTTCGATTTTACGAATTTGCAGTTTATAATTCAACAATTTTTTAATGATTATTTCTGTAGTTTTCTGTTGGAGACGTAGCTGGATCGATATGCAAATGAATGTAAAAAAAACATCTCGAGCAAAAATGTAATTGTAATGACGCTAGATGGCGGTGTACAAAGGCGGGCGGGAAACCTACGAAGAAATGTATAAAGCGTTTTTGTTTTTATTTACAGAGATTTTTTAAAGCATATTCCCCGATCAATAAAATCCTACCTATCATTCGACATTCGGCCAATTTCACGATTCTCGTAATTAATGTAAGGCTCGGGGTCGTCCTTTTCACCGTACGAAAATAGTTTTAATCGTTAACACGCGTATGACTGGCTTCTTCTCAAAATTTATTACCAACAAACAATCGGAGACATTTCGTTTTTTTAATTTTACGAATTTGCGGATTAATCAAACAATTTTGTAAATTATTGTTTTTGTAGATTTATAACATGGTATCTGGTGTGTAAAGTGCTATCAGACATTCTCGTGCGGTTAGGGACGATGAAAAATTGAGAAGAGTAAACCACCACCTTCTTCTCGCATCGGGCAGGGAACGTTCTTGACACACTCGGTCGTGAGAGCAAGAATCGAACCCCCTCTGGTAAGAGTCGTTCGTAGTAGTGGGATACGTTGGTGTGTATATGCGCGCGCGCGCGCGACCCGCTCCGATACTATATATCGATTCGCCCCCCCCCACCCCCCCTCCCTCCTTGTCCCCCGCTCACCCGCGGACCCGCGCTCACTCACTCCATCGATCCGCACACGTGGTACTGATACGAGGAGAACACACATATCGACCTCTGACAGTAGTCGATGCGGGAAAAGAGCGGGAGAATGTACACGAGCGACCAAACGCGCTTGACTTTTCAGCAAAAATGGCAACTCTCGCGAATGAAAACGTTGACGTTTTTAATTAAAAATGTGATTCACAAATGTCGACGATCGGACGAATAAATAATAGATCGTACGAGTATATGAAAACATATGGTTATATTTGTATTAGGCGATTTATTCGGCTGTAAAATATTGTTTGAGAAAAAGAAAGTATATTTTTTGGTTCAGAAATGAGAAAAAAAAATGCAATTGACGAGTGTTGGCACTTCCTGGTCGATATACATATATGTAGGTACCTTCTATACATATTTTTGTCCAAGAAGATGGAGAGAAGATTTTGTGGTTGTTTTATTGAATTGTTTTTGGTTGGGCGATAAAGGAATAAGGTGGGTGAGGGGGCCTGGTACAAGTGCCGTAAGGGCCCCCCCTATAGGCAGGATCGTGCGGCATTGCCTAACGCGCTATGCCGCTAGGCTGGCAAAACCCGCGGCGACTGGCTCTGGCTGCCGAGGAGAAGAGCCGGTGTCTATATAAGCCGCGCAGCCAAAGACTCGGACACAAGGAGGTACGGAGAGCGTGGCTCGTAGCGAGCGTCGGCGACAGCAGCGCGCGCGCGGCACTCCGCCGAGGCAACGGTGAAGCAGACATCGGCCGTGCCTCGACTCGCCGGTAGTAGCTCCGACTCGCTGGCTTTTACCCGACGCCACTCTACACGCCGTGCAGCCAAAGAAAATTCATCGGAAAGATTTTTATTGCGCGGACCTTCGGGTTATGCGCGATTCGCTACGAGTTTTCACGTACGCCCTGTACGGGACAAACCGCGCGATGCGCAATCTTATCGTACACGGGCGAACGTGCCCGAGTGAACGAGTTGCAAAAAAACATTACTTTTTTATTCTCTCTCGCGATCTTATTTTATTGGCTCTTCTCGCTCTTGGCCATCCAGATTTTTCACCACGGGCACGAGGAGAGCCACGGAGACAGCCAACGAGACATCAAACTCCTCCAATGAAAATGTATCGCACGCGAAATGGATATTCGCCGTGTGCACAAACACCAAAAGTCGGACTCGCAGACTCGCTAGCTGACCGTCAGCGTTCGTGGTGGCGAGCTTCCGTACTATGACCGACCACCTATTTCAAACACCGATATGGATTCACTCTCCTCTCCCTCCTCCTCTTAATCATTTTCAGTCAGCGATGTCTCCTTTTTGAAAATTCTTACGTTCGGTAAGCGGCGTTAGCAACATCGACCACACGCTCCTTTCAAATATATTTCTATTTACCTACAACATAAATATAGTACTTTGACAATAACGCTCATCAACCGTTGATAAGCGATTCGTTGATGTAGGAATTTTTGGCTTGAGAAGAAGGAATTGGTTTTGTAATAAAAGCAGGAGGGAGGAGCAGGAGCTGTTTCTGACGATGGGTAATATTTTTTGTAATATGTAGCGATTTTGCCGCGCGTTCTGTTGGTTGCGGACGACCTATGGAAAGCGGTACCGTGCCAGAATCGGCGGTGTGGGGCCCGTCGAGCAGGTAGAGAGGCCGCAGCATCGCTCGCGTAGTACGGTATAACCTCGATGCCGAGAGAACGAAAGGCGGTAAGCGCCGATTGGTCGTTTCGAACAGAGGCGAGCGTGTACTCGTTCTTCGCGGGTTCTTCGCGGGTTCTTCGCGCCATTGTTATACGGTCCGAGGTTCGGCAGCGTCAGCCGGTTCGGTAGGGATCCTCGCTGGTCACGCATGCATCGCAAAAATAAAGAAACCTCGGAGCGAGAATACGCGCGGGTTAAATATGACGAGCCTTTTCATCCGACAAGCCCAAATTCAACAAATATTCTATACATACGTACTAGATAACATAAGGGACGACTGCCCTTTTCGATTCTCTTATTATATCAGCTACAATAATGTAAGTACTTGGTAGGTAATAGGTATACAGTAGCGGCAATGAAAAAGTAGCGGCGGTAAAATGCGATATCTTAGCTTGCACCTTATCACTTGGTCCGCAAAGTCCCCCAAAGATAAGAATCCATGGATACACTCTATATACCTACATACTACATAGATATTCGTGATAAGTCATAGATATTCTTATTAGCGATAAGTCTCGTTGCCAAACTCGGTCGAGCGAATTTATCTTCTCGTCTCTTCCGCAGGTATAGCTATCAATCGAAAAACAATAAATCTATCTATCTAACTAAATGGAACTAATTTTTATTACAGCCTGCAACTTTGGTTGTTTCTAATAAACTTTTTATAATGGAGATCGTACCTACAAAGTTAAATGTAAAAAAGTGAGGCGGAAAGAATATCTTTAAGATAGTCGCATCGTTACAGCGTCGTTTCCGTTAGATTTCACGGAAAAAGGCATATTTATTTTGATGGCATACGTATGTGTGTGTGTGTGTGTGTGTGTGTCAAATTTCAGGGGCTTGTATCGACTCAAAAATCACGATCTCCCATAAGAGCCCGGATTCTATATCTTAACATTATAGCTATAACGAGTATCTCGATCATTTGATCGATGAAGCCGCGTTGAAATTTTGCACACATTTTGATATGACTTCGAAGAAGCTTCTAAGCATTACTTTTTATAACAAATATCATAGAAAAAATTCTTAATTTTGTTTATTACATAACAAATAAACTTGGCGTGGATCAATTTGAATTTCGAGTATGTTATTCTTTAGTTGATTTGCAACAACTTTGGAAAATAAAACTATTGTGCGGTGTCCTGCCGCCCTATGGCAACTTTTTAAAAATTCTTGTTCGCTCGTAATTGAGGAAAATTGACGAAAAGTAATTGACGTAATTCAAGGCATACCGCGGGGTGTCTACGCCTTGGATAACGTTTGATCCCAAAAATTTATAAAAAAATAACCATCGATTTCGATCGAACGATCGATCGTGACGAATGTCCGCATTAAGTGGATAATAAGGCCATTTTAAACTTGCAGCAGCTTTAGAGCTGCCTAGTTTTTTTTTTTGACGTATAAAGATACCAGAGCTAAAAATAGTCGTTCCGGCTAATTTCCAAATGAAACTTGCGGACAAAAACTGTAATCTCTTACATCGATAGAAACCGCATTCAAAAACGTCGACTGTTAACTTCATTTTTATTTTTTCAACATTTTTGTAACCTTCTTTCCCTCGAAGACATTCAACTTTGAAGCGAAAGGTGCAACTTTTTATTCAAGTAGCTATAATGCGATAGAAAAAAAAATGTATGGTGGGTAATGATAAAAAAAGAATGTTAAAACCAAAAGCGTACGTTTCACAGTTGAATTGGAAAATTTTGGCTACGATTTTGTTTCACGAGGGATGTTCGAGACTAGATGAAATAAATGTACATAAATGCATTTTTTGCATTACTTTTTGACACGAGAGTTTGCGAGACTTTGAGAGTCAATTTTTAAAAATATCTTGCCAGGACGATGAGTAAGCACCAATGTTATTGCTAGTTCAAAGTTGAAATTTTTTGTAGGGATAAAACATGATGCCTTCATATTGTTTACAAATGTATATTATATGAGATATTTTGCACTCCATATTTTCTGTTGTACCGGCCCGGAAATTTATTTTCATAAAATTCGTGAAATTTTCTGTACAATACCTTATCTATGACTTATTTGCACACTGAGATGACGCGTTTACCGTAACGTCGATCCGAGCATTGGGAAGACGCATAGAAATTTCTTACTAAGTATATAGGTACATCATATAAGTAAATGTCTACTAGATTAGCGTTTCAACCTTGCCAAGTTTCCACTCGACGATATATTCGAGTCTCGAGTATTGCCACTTGTTAAACAATTATAAACCACTAAATAATAGTACAATCTTAGATAAAATGTATTATGTTTTCGATAGTTGCCACATTCTCGGTAGAATTTTAGTTTCGTGTATTCATGGGGCGTCTGAGTCAAGATTTTTTGAGGTGATTTATGATGAATGTGCTGGTGAAAGATCCTATATGAGGATGCAAATGGTAAAAATGTTACATTTATTGATAGTTGTTTCGACCGTGAATTTGAATTCAGAGGTCCGAGGAGTGTAATAAATCTTGAATTTGGTTGAAATGAAATATACCTATATCGAACTATGCACCTACATATATATAAAATTCACCATTGATAGCAACTATTTCGGTTCCCCTATTTTTATTGGGCCGGTTAATTTATTGTCTATTAGCGGTAAGTACCCGGCATGCGTTGCAGTGTCGTTTTGATGTCATAATTCATTTGACACACAATATTTTTTGTTTTTCTCTCCATGTGTGCAGCATCAACTTTTCAAATATACCATAATCTATACTATACACATTTTTAACGATTGTCCCCGTGCTTCGCTGATGGACATTGCAAATGCGAGTCACAGTGGAAACTGCGAAGGTTTGAAATCGAATGGCATATACTTATTTTGGTATCTTTGGGATACGTGACAATACTACATATAGTACATCGTCGTTTCCTTCAAATTTTCTATTTTAAATTGTAGTTTCGCTGATATTGTTCATCATATTTTTCCCTGGAACCCCCGCACCGTTGCAAAGTCGTGGTGGATTGATGTTTCGTAAAAGTATGATAGGCGCATCAATTTTCAATGTTACAACGTGCGGCAGTATCCCTGGCAAATTAAACAAATTCAGGAATTCAGTTGGATAATTAACAACTTGTTCTTGATTAATAAAAGCAGCAATCGACTTGTACGTTTTAGCTTCTCGTGATATTCTTTTTTGAATCGTAAAATTTATATAATCAACAGACAGTCAACAGATTAAGGAGTTATTCCTATTTGTTTATAAGTGAAAATTTTAAATCGTCCGAAAACGAACATTTTTATTAACGATTTTTTTCTAGTCGATCGATTCCTCAAAATACTTGGTGAATCGAACCACCTGAATTTTTTTCTCCGCCGTGCGCCTTCAGGCAAAGGCGGCAAAGGCAAACCCTTTTTTTTCGTAGGTCGAGAATTGTTGCTAAAGTTTGCGACGCACGTCGATAAATGTCTTTATGTGACTCTCTTGGGAGTGGCATCATTCACATGATAAACTGCTTTAAAAATCGAAATGTTTATTATAATATGGTGAATTGTTGCAAACGTGAAACCGAAAGAATTGCAATTTACTGTTAAACTAACAATCTTACGTAATTTTTCCATAGAACTTATTTTGTAGAAGGCATGGTAACGCACAACTTTGATTTAAAATTTTTTTTTAAAAAACCGGTTCCAACCAAGAAAACTCGAAAAAACCGATTTTTATTTGTTTAAACAACTTTCCTGGCTGCAAAACACGGGTTCTGTCGGGGACAAATTAAGGGCATATTCGTGGGGGTCCATACTACCTAGGAAAAAATTGGCTCAGCGCTGGGCTCTTAGAATGAATCGAATGTTTATTCCGACTGGACTAATAATGTTTTAGATATTCTTGCGATTTTTTAATTCGTATGTGGCTCTCGCGCGGTAATAAACAAGTGTACAAAGTCGATACGCTATGAGTTATATATTTTGAGAAAAAAATCGTACAAATATTCTGTTTGTGGCAATATTACCTACATTGAATTTACACTGTGAAGATTCATCATTTTTAAATTGCGGCATGTGAGTTTACACGAGATTCAACTGTTTCCATTAACGCGTGCATACAAAATTGTGACCATTTACCGGTTAAAGTTTATTGAAATATTCGTACCACGTGTGCCTCGTGTAAGTTATACATAACATAGTAATTGCAAGTCTCGATGTTGAGTTTCCTTTGAGACTCAAATTTTCTTCAGCAGAGTTCCTTGATGCGAACGCAGGACATTTTAAGGTTCTCTAATGACAAGACCGAAATCCCCAATTTCCACATCCCTTTTATGCCGGACACCGACATTTATCTTCAAAATTCATATAAAAAATAAAACGAATTTGTTTTTAATTATGATTATTCAAGTACCTACTTATAAGTCGTTGTACGTGCTCGTGTTTCGTTTCGTTTCTGCTCGTAATGGTTTGGTCTTTTATTGTTTAGGGTGTAGATTCCTAATTCATGGGATACAAATTTCCAAAAAGTGACAGTTTTTTAATGAGTTTATTTGTTTTAAATAACTCATAACTCCACGGATAATAGGTCGACAATGCACTTTCCTTTTTTCAAAATTTCTTGTGTTTTATTTCGCTTTCTACTTTACTGGCATATTTCATTTGACAGCAAATGTCAAATTAATAATATATACACTACCGGCGGAAAGTTTCCGGGCAAAAGTATAAAACAGTGCCGAAACGGTTTTTTATGTCATTTCGCCGGTGGTTGGCCTAGGCCAATTTAACCAACGTCATTTTAAAGAGGAGGCGTTTACCTTCATTTTGATTATTTAAACAAAATTTTACGATTTTTTTTACAATTGGTACCCAGTTTTGAAAATATAAATTTTTGGTCGTTTTTTTGTTCTTCTTTGAGTGGACCCGGTTCGTAGTAAACAATTTTTTAACACTTTTCTTTAACCGCGATCGTAAAGGCAGAAGTCCAAGCTTCAATTATTTTTTTTAGAAAACAATCCACGATTTTTGTTTCCAAAGATATTTCATTTTTTGAAACAAAAATTTATGATCGATAAAAGTCAAAAGAACCCTTAATTGGTATACCAATCGGCATTACGAGTTTTTGTTAATTGCGTTATGACTTTAATTCTTAAAGAAAATACAGTCGGTGACGAAATTGAGTGGACACCTTCTGGGACAGAGTGCCCGAACGGTTTTTTATGCCATTTCGCCGGTAGTTGGCCTAGGCCAATTGAACCAACGTCATTTTAAAAAGAAGCCTTTTACCTTCATTTTGGCTATTTTAAAAAAATTTTACGATTTTTCGTACAATTGGCACCCAGTTTCGAAAATAAATCAAATATCCAGAAAATAAGTAAAAAAAAAAAAACAATCAGCCCGAAGCTTTCTATACAATGGTATACACGCGCGTTGAACTATCTATCTGGGAATTTCTCTTGCACACCCATCTGGGATTTTTACACACGGAAAGAATGTTTAAGTAATTTTGACTGTGAAGTCACAGTAACTGAGTGACAAATGTGCGATTCTTCAGGTTTTTAGGAAATAAATTATACATTTTTATGAAAATGAGTAAAAATTTACTGTTGCGTGACAGAAATAAAAAATATTTTAAAGAATTTTCACTGAAATTAACAGTACATTTTCGTGTAACGTAAACATTACGACAATAAGTTGAAAAAAGGCCTGATACAAATGAAAGTGTACGGTGCACATTGAGAAATTTGCGCATTTGGCTTAAAAATTGACAAAAGGAAGCCGAAATTTTTCGTGCGATCACCAGAATTTTTACGTTCTTCACAGTAAAATGAGTTAGGGCTAGGTCGCATGGCCGTAATCCGTGAGCTCTGTGTAGCGCGCGTAAAAATCATGGTACGTGCTAAAATTTTGACATGCCTGAAAGTAAAATATTCGAAACTAGTGTCAATTTTCAACTGTTTGAACATTTATCACCGGGTTCAAATTTTTCATGTAATTTTTACCGAGATTTTACCGTAAAAATCAATAATAAATTCTGTCCGTGCAAGCTGCACATCATTTTGCTACTACCCTCTACTTTCTTTTCAGGCTTGTTGCATATCCCGGCTGCAGTCGGTTTCCCTATACCCTTCTTTGTCCCGTTCGGCACACGTCGAACTAATATAAAATAAAACTTTCAATCGGCATTTTAAGTAAAGGATACGGCGAAACAATGGTGACAATATTCAAAATTTTACCGATTTTTTAAATATAAGTATGTAATTGTCTCTCGTCACAACGCGTCTGTTATTTCCCAAAATAAATGGGATGAAAATAGCCAAAATTATAGGAATTTCACAAAATTTACAATCTTGGCATAGTCACCCTTTCTTGTTTTAAGAATTATAAATATGAGAGAGTATTCGCCTCATTAATAGAAATTCAATTATATGTATAAGTACCGGTGTCGAAATCGCTAACGCCCATGCACTTTATCACTAAAAGTGATCGCATGTTCTAAATTTAATCAATTTGTAATTAATTATAATATCGTAAACCTTAAAGGATTTGCAGCGCAGTTGGTATAATAAAAGATTCGCGCTGACCAGCATCTTCCAAGTGCAAACATGTTCATACTTTCTGAATTGTATACTTACAATTAGATACTTACTTGGAACCGTACACCTGTTAGTCGTGTTATATGACCCTTCCATACTTCTTTGCGAGGACCATATACAATCTCATAGATTACATCCTAAAAAATATAGGTTGCAGTTTTTATAAAATTGTGTGCACTATAAGATGTATGGAACTATCGAGGAAGTTTTGGAATGTAAGGAAGATCGCTTTTATTCATCTTTGTGCAGTATAAAACAAGATCGCTTTCCGCGTTCGCCTGTCTGTTTATCCGTTAAGTTCTTCTAAACCACCATCGTTTAGATTATTTTTGCACGGACGGTTTGTATAGGTATATAATAAAACCTAATTAAGCTTTTTGTAAGTGGAAAAAAACAATATTTTGCAAGCAATCGCTGAAAAATAAATTTCCTCGGCTTACGTAGGCTAAACTTTAAGAAATTCTTCAAAATGATGTACTAGGGACTTGTAGTCCTTCGAAAACTCTAAAACTTTAATTAAAGTAGCGTTAGTTGCGACGCTATTTCCTCTTGTTTAGTATAAATCCTTATCCAAATTAATATGACAGTATTCTCGGACATTTAATGTAGATTATAATTGTCTTTCGCGGTATATCAGTCTGACAAATACTTTAGAAGAAAGCATAGCTTAAAACAACTCAAAAAATAATTCACGGACTTGGCGAGCTTAGATCTAAGCGTTGAGTGGTTTTCCCATGGACGGCTATACGCAGACCTTTCGCGCATCACCCATCCTCATCAACTCTTATGTTTATAAAGAAATTCTATAATCAAAGGCACTTATTTCACATTTTTCACGTCTTTTTTTCTAAATTGCACCCGTGCGAAGCCGGGGCGGGTCGCTATATATAGGTATATATGACTGGTTCCATATGGTTTCGATCACTTTCACACCCGACCATTTTTTATTTTGCTGAAAATTTTATATGTTGTACTATCCCACTAAAAACATTTTTGAGAATTTTTTCAAATTTTTTTAGCCATCACAAAAACAGTTACGAATTTTGAAAAAAAACCGTCTTTCTATTTTTTAACCATTTTCAAACGATCATGTTTTTTTTTTCAAAAATTGGTTAATTAAGACGTTTTTTTTTTAATTTTTCATCTTTCAGCGTGCTTTTAAGAGAATAATACAAAACACACATTCACACATGAAATATGTCATTTTTTTTTAGAGAAAAACTTCATTTTTGATTTCTATTTTTTTTTAATTTGAATTTATTCTGAATTTAATGCCGCAAGATTTATAGTGGGCAGATATCTTTTTCTATTTTTTTTTTATTGTAGAAAAACTGAAGCAATTTTTTCTTCAATCAAAGAAAGAATAGAAAACGATATCTGCCCACCATGAATCTTGCGGCATTAAACTCCGATTTAATCAAAGAACAGAAGAAAAATAGAAAATCTTCAATAAAATATACGGTTTTTAAAAAAATGAATATTTTTCTCAGAAAAACTGAAGCAATTTTTCTTTTCAATCGAAAAAAGTAGAAAACAAAAATCTGCCCACTATGAATCTTGTAAATTGAAAATAAAAAATGAACTTTTTAAGAAATAGAGTTTTTTCTCTAACAAAATGAAAAATTTCATAGAGTAAGTATGGCTTGAATTGTTTTTTATTTGTATCTGAGAAGCACGCTGAAAATGAAATATTTGAAACAAAAACGTCTTCATTAATCAATTTTTGAAAAAGTTACGAGCGTTTGAAAATGGTTGAAAAACAGAAAGACTTTTTTTTTCAAAATACATAATTTTTTTTGCGTTGGGTAAACAAATTTGAAAAAATTCACAAAAATGTCTTTAGTGGGGTAGTATAATATATAAAATTTGCAGCACAATTAAAAATGGTCGGTTCTCAAAGTGGTCGAAACAGTATGAGACCAGTTATAATATACCGGGTGGCCCACATAACTCTTAACAGCTGAATATTTCGGAAACTATTTGTCCAATTAAAAAGTTGTTTATGACAAAGTTTTATGCTTTCGAGGGGCCTTTCTAACTATACAAATAGGAAGTTACTCCCTGCCCCCCTTTACGGGGGGCGGGGTGTAACTTTACAATTTCAAACGGGACCCCCTATAAAATGTTAGATGGTTGGATTCTACGGGAAAAAACAAATCAATTTTATTTGAAACATTTTGTTGTCAGATGTGATTTTTTGTCAGATAGGGGGTCCCGTTTGACATTGTAAAGTTACCCCCTGCCCCCCCATAAAGGGGGGAACGAAGTAACTTCATATTTTTGTAGGTAGAAAGGCCCCTCGAAAGCATAAAACTTCCTCATGAACAACTTTTTGATTGGACAAATAGTTTCCGAAATATTCAGCTGTTAAGAGTTATGTGGGCCACCCTGTATATATCCACATTTTGATGTGGATCTATTCATAACGACGGTGTTTATATATACAGGGTGTCTCATTTTTAAACCCCCAGTGGAATTATCTTCGAGCAATAAGATTTTTAGAAAAAAAATGTTTCGTTATAAATGTTATAATGTTTGAAGGGGGACGTATACTTAATTGCTTGTTTGATCGTTAAGTGGAGATTGTAAGGCCAATTTAAGGTTCATTTATTTTTCTTTTAATCGGCGCGAGTATATTCTTTTTGAGATATTCGTTAAAAAAACAAAATAAGATAGTCTAGTTTCAAATATTTTTTCGAAAGATCTCAATTTTTTAATCTGGCAGAAATTGTTGCTTGTGCATAAATTTTGTACTCGAAGGGTTCAGCTTTTTGAAAGAAGTAGCGGGAGGTAAACAATTGTTCTTAGGCTTAATACAGATTCTTAGGGAATATTTGAAAAAGTCATTCATTATATCAATTGAAACAAAGAAATTTACTATTTTTGTTTGCAAAGTATTACATTTATTTGTAAATAAAAAGTACTATGTAAGATTTCAGAAATGAAAAGAACAGAAAATTCTACGTTTCGGAGAGAAAACATAATATTTAAAGCTTAATTAAAGCTCGATAAAAAAAAGTTCTTTTACTTGTTGCGACTACGCTTAAAAATCTTTATTTTTTCGTTAAAGAATTTATGAAAAACTAAAAATGTCTGCAACTTTTTGCTAATTATCTTACAAAATTTTAAATTTCATATTTGTTTATGTAGAATACAAATGTGCAAAAATGAAAATACTATTGCCAATTGAAAAACAACAGTCGTTGACGCAAAAATGGTTTAAAAGGGTTTCGACCTAAGGTTGAAACTCGTACAGCAGCATTCAAAAGAATTATACTATTTCAAAATATTCAGCTGGTAAGATCAAAATGGGACACCCCTTATATGAACACGTACACATCTTATAGTCACGCGTTCACACATACGAGTCTAATATACGCTCAATTTTATGTATATACCTACGTATATATGTATAGATAGTTTAAGTATCACGACTCTGCCCGTGGTCCAATAATATACATATGAACACCCGGAATGCGAGTATGTAAGCAGAGGCCATAACGTGACCTACAACAAATTTCACGGTCTCCCCTCCCAGTCGACCTGGAGCGTGGTTGTATGCACGTGTGTGTACGTCTCTCGCGTAAAATATGTTCACGTCGCGTGTACCGAAAGAGGTAGAGAGAAGGAGGGAATGAGAGAGCGAGGTAGGACGGGAGGGAGAGAGGCAGAGAGTAATTCTACCAGTTGGGTATATCATACGAAACGATTAATATTCGGACAACAATGATTTGGCACGTGCCCACGCGTCGGACCGCGGTCGTTGTCAACGTCGACGACCACTGGGTGACGGACGGAGTTTGCGCGGAAGTTCGCAAACGTGAGTCCCGCCATAAAGCACCCCTGCATTGGCCTCGCGCTCTCTCTCTCTCTCTCTCTCTCTCTCTCTCTCTCTCTCTCTCTCTCTCTCTCTCTCTCTCTCTCTCTCTATGCCTCGTAAAACTAATCTTGCCGCAGATACCGATTACGTAACGACCGATTGCTCCTCTCCTTCTTTTTTTTGTCTCGTCGTTCCTCTCTCTCTCTCTCTCTCTCTCTCTCTCTCTCTGTATCGAGGTTTATCTGTCTTTCACCACATGTACTTTTCGTTGTTGGGTTCGTTGACGCGGCCGTGTAAACGACCTGCCCCAACATTAACGACTTCTTTTTTTTTTCTCTTTTTCACTCTGCCCCGCCATCGATATATGTAGATTTCTCTCCTTTTCACACAATCTCACGCTCCGTGTCACTTCGACGTCGCGCTGGTTTACATTGTAAATCATCTCGGCTGTACATAAATATACTATTTTATATGTGTTTCGTTGTAGATATGTATACTTATACAAGATAGACGAAAACATCGAGATCTCTCGTTAATAAATTGGCAAGTGTCTGTGCTGAAAATGTGGCTAATCGTTGCTTGGCTGCTTTCGACCGACGAGTCTCGACGATCTTTTTCGTACACCTATAGATATGTTTTAATTTTATTTTTCGTCTTTATAATATCGTTGATCGTCGTGACTTTTTCCCATTAATATCATGTACGATAATGCAATTGATTGATCGATTAATTCTGTGTCGTACGAGATAACTCGTTATTATTCATTCTCTTCGTATATCGATATACGTACAGGGTGACCTACTTAAAATGTACCAAGTAAAATTTTTTTTTTTTTTTTTTGTAAAAGTTCGAGATAATTTCAATTCGATAAGGTAATTAGTAAAATATGTCGAAATTTTAGGATTTTCATAAATTTATTATCCGAAGATTAAAGGTTTTTAAGACAAGTCCCAAAGGATAAAAAAATGCTTAAGTTTATTGTTAGTCAAGGATTCTTAAGGAAAAAACGAGGAAACGATTTAAGTAATTTAGAAAATAATGAATTTTAATCATTCCTTTAATAGCGTTGCTTCTTTTAATTAACGCTTTTAACAACATTTTTTAGTTTTCAAATATTTTCGAACGGAAACCGAATGGATTTTTCACTTCGGAAATTAAAAGAACGCGAGCTTTCACGGCTCGACGAGATAAAATAATCTTATAAAGATTAATGAAAACTTTGAAAAATATTCTCGAAGCATTCTTACCTAAATTTAAGTTACGGTACGTATATAAGCATTGAAAATCGCTACTTAAAAATAAACAAGTAATAGCATTTTATGTCGACTTTCGAAGGTCGAAACTTTGACACGAAAGGGGGATTTTAAATGGGACACCCTGTATACCTACTACATAAGCCAGTCTATAAATTCACTCGTGATTTCTGGTGTCATTGAACGACGCTCCGGGATGTTGTAACCCGAATGAATAATGCGATAAGGTAGTAAAACGTGACTGTCTCGTTCATTGACGGATGAGCGAAACACTTGACTTTGAAAATAAGCCGTAGATAATCTATCGAATTGGTTAATTCGCGTAAAGAATATCTGGGCAGCAGATACCCGTATAGATAATATTTACGATAGGTATATCTATATATCACTTTGTATACGCGATTGAGCTGAAAAATGTGGCATACCATACGCGACATAATAATATTTATTCCCTACGCTCGAACAAAACATTCAAGCGCCTACATACCTACCTCGATGATAATTTATAAAATGTATAGAATTGAAAAATAATTTTTTATGTTTTTAAGTAAATATAAAGTTCCGAATCCAGCTTCGACGATTCATCATTTTCGTCGGCTGGTAGCACTTAATATAAATACATATTATTTGGCTTTGTTGATCACTTTCGTTTCATTATGAACCAAAATAGCCAATGACTTAATCGAAATTAGCCGGTGAAATTAATTCCAAATCGTAATTTTTATTTTTACTTGCGCGAGCAATGTATAAGATGCAGAGGAATTGAAAGAATTTGTTATATTTTTTAAGTAAAAACCATTGTAAGTTTTGTTCCGAAAATCGACTTAACAATTCGTCAGTTTTGTTGGCTCGAAGTACTACCTATAACTATAAGCATCTAATACATATTATTTGAGCAATGTCCAAGTGTGTTAAGGCTATCGCGGATTATGGTGCGTAGCGAAGTTTACGATTCAAAGTCAAATCCGAGCGGGATCGAGTTTTCGCGTACCTACTTCGGAGACACGCACGCGTCTGACTCGTACCGGTACGTTACTACTGTCGCGTCGCCTCGAATCTCTTGTGTCCCAGTCTCATTCGTACCTACCGGCGTTTTCCACTACACAACGAGTTACCTATATGTATACATGTACGGTATACATACATACATTCAATACCTGGCCGCATTATATCGTTCAGACAAAGACTGGGAAAAAGTTTTCCCCGAGTTTTCAAGATCGCATCCCTCCTCGCACGTGTGCCAGTGAAACTGGTGGCTGCTTTAGCAGGATTTACCAACTTTCCGGACGTATAACTCAAGCTGAGTTTTACTATCTTTCGGGGTAGATCGTGGCATGGAACATTCTTCTTGGCTCCTATAGTTGTGACGAGAAGGAAACTTCAAGGCCACCGTCGAGACTTTTTACATATCCGAATTCGGTGGTATATCCGATAGGGCGGTACGTACATACCTACCTACTATGAATCGTAGCACGTAACCATTTCGATCTATCCGCATATGTGACAGAATTATTTTTATAACGCTATTTTTTTTATAATTCTTTAGTGAAACATAAATCAACTTACCGACTCTGGACAGCTTGGTTCCGCGTGAATTTTCTTCAAGCAAATCTTCTCTTTCTGTACAACTATCGAATAAGATTTTCGGCTTCTGTGGTACAAGAGGTACCACAGAATATCAACTCGATCCTGTTCTCATGTTCGAAGCCTCCCCGAAATTCCTCCATTTCAACTTGGTAAAAAATCAATCATGAATGGTCCAGGCCACAAATATAAATAATTAACTATGCAAGTGCTGGTTGCGCAGAATTGATGTTCGTTTATGCAACACCACTGGTGGTTCTCAGACCCGGCGCCACCTCTTCAGGCTTACATAACAAAATATGAAAATAGTTATTAAAAATATGTCGCCCCGGTTTATTTATCAACGCCAATTCGTATGCGCATAATGACCAACAGTTGCGCGCGAGAGCGTGTGTGAGAAATAGGGAAGAAGAGGTGAGAGAAACTCGCGCGAGTTGTGATGGTTTTGGGCGTTAATCTCTTGTGAAAAATCGCCGCGTTCTCCGAATCGAGCTACAAACAAAAATTCGAAAAATTGCAACAAGCCACTCCCTTCGTTCTCTCAAAGGGACTAAAAGTTGAAAAACTTGTATTAATACAGTTCAGTCTCGATATCCGAAAAATCATCTCAGAAACTTCACCAGAATTCCTTGTCTGGTACATGTTAAAATCGGCAACTTTGAACTTGATACGACTGAAACGAGACACAAGAGACTACCAAAATTTGAACGACAGCTTCCTAGAACTTTACTTAAATCTGGTGAAATGTTTACTACATTTGTTTTTAATAAATTGGTCTTGCGGTAGAAATCTACCAGCCTTACAGGATGGTAGATTTAAAAACAAAAAACATATTAGCAAATTGACAATCAGAATGTGATTGCGTATCTAGAACGTAATTCGTAGTAATAATAATGGATTTATGTAAATGAGAAAACGCCTTCTTCGTAAGTTTTTTTGCGACCACGATCGTCAAAGTATAAAATGCCAAAAAAATTAAATAGTTACATATATGTAATGTTATTGCAATTACCCTAAACGGCATGGAATATTTATTTGCAATACTTGTTAAAACTCCTGAAAAAGGAAGGGATGTTGTTTTTTCGTCTTGGAGTTTCTGTTTTCGACATTCGTTCTCTGGACTTTTTAAGCTCGCTATTAAAACATCCCTTTAAACGTCTACCAATTTTTTAAGCACTTTTTCTGCCAGCTTCTCCATTTCACGATAATTTTTCTAATTATCGTCTATAATAGCGTCCGACCCGTCCCGGCTTCGCACGTGTGTAATTTATCAAAAAAGAAGTGAAAAATGCTAAGTTACTGCCTTTGATCAATAGCATTTCTTTATAAGCAATGTTTACAGCTGATTTTTTGTTACGCAATACGAACAAATTTTGTTTTAAAGTGACGCGCGAATGGTCTACGTATAGCTAGCTGGGTCCACGGGAAAAGTACTCAACGCTTAGGTCTAAGTCCGCCCGGTCCGTCAATAATTATTTTTTGCGTTGCTATAATCTAGGATTTTTTCTAAAGTATTTATCAGAATGATATATTACAAAGGACGATTATAATTTACATTAAATGCCCAAGAATACTATCATATTTATTCGGATAAGGATTCGTATTAAACAAAAGGATTGTTCCCAATTTACGCTATTTTCATTAAAGTTTTAATCAAAGAAATGTTTACTGTGAGTGAACCTTTATATGTTAGATAGAGATATGCAGTCGCCCACTTTTCTTTACTATTTTAGAAGAACTACAATACTCTAGTACCTACATGATTTTTAAGTGTCTTTTAAAGTTTGGATTACGTAAACCATGTCAACTTATTTTTCGACCACTTGCTTGCAAAATATTGTTTTTTTTACTTACAAAAAAACTTAAATGATGGTGAAAATCGCATAAATATTCGTTGGGTGGTTTAAGCGAACTTGGTGGATAAACAGATAGACAGACGCAGAAAGTGACTTCGTTTTATACTATGTAGACACGATGTACACACAAAAGGCTAGCTTTTTACCTTAAGAAACAAAGAAAGCTTGCAACAATCTTGTATCAAATATAACAATTCTCGTTCATTTTTTGCAAATTTCATTCGTCGAAATATATAAGTCGCAAATAATTTAATCAATCGGAAGATTCTTAAAAATTGCTTCTTTCTATCTTGTCCCTTTTTTTTCAGAAAAATCTCTTTTCTTATTTCAGAGCATCCAACATTCAATATCCCGTATTTTAACAATTCAATAATAAATTGAGAACTCGATAAAAAATCACTAAACAACAAACATACACTTGATAATAAAATATATGAGCTACATCCCGGTGGTCGGAGCTTAATTTTCATTTCGTTGACAATATTTTCAACAAAATTGAGTTAATTCTTTCTTGCATATTTAAATGACTCATTTGATCTGGAATGTCCCGTAAGTAAACAATAAGATAGAGAATCGCTAAAGAGTCATCGTCGATGGGGAGAGGGCGTGCGATAGGCTGACTCGTACTACTGGCCAGCTCAAGGCTGCTGCCCGGCTCGGTCGCATTCCAAGTTTCAAAGCAATGCTACTCGTCTTTGTCGCACGCTCTCTCTCTCTCTCTCTCTCTCTCTCTCTCTCTCTCTCTCGCCCCTCCCTCCTTCTCTCATATCTCGATGTGCCAGAACGGTCGAAGCCACGAACGAACGTGCGAGCACCTCTCGCTTCAGCTCGATCCCAACGATTACCTGTCGGTAAACTTTACTCTTTGTGCCTCTCTCTCTCTCTCTCTCTCTCTCTCTCTCTCAACGTATCTGTACGGTTAGAGAAATCATATACTTATGTATATGCCACCCATGTGTATTCAAAGTTTAATGCTCGCGTGACTACATACATATAAATACATAAATAAATGAAGAGATATTTATGAATAAACATATTTTTAGATAACTCGAATCGCAAATTTTGCAATGCGGACTCGTCTCATCAACAGCTGTCGCGTGCCTACTTGTTGAATCGAGTTCTACAACTGTAGTAGATACAGCTGAGCTACCGCTGCACAACTGGCTCTTCACTGTGCTTACTTGCTGCATGCACTTCTCTTCGGCAACCTTCAACCTCATCCTTCTTGTTTCCTCTCGCGTTCTCGCTCACACTCGTTTTCGTTTCTATCCCTGCTATCTCCACGGTCCTTCCCTCCCTCCCGCCATCTCTCACTCGCTCTCTTTCTCTCTCTCTCTCTCTCTCTCTCTCTCTCTCTCTCTCTCTCTCTCTCTCTCTCTCTGTTTCATGATTTAACATTTATCCCAGTTCCTTCGTCCAGCTGTAGGCGTTACGCGTGTGCTTTATTTTATTATTATATTACACTATTGTTTACTAGTTTTACTTATGGTTTTTGAGACTTGAGAAGATAATATTTAATATTGACTTATTAGGTATATAAGTATCTGTTTCTTCCAGGTTCATTGTAACCAATCCTTCGACAGTACGGTAATCATCGACTAGGGAAATACAGAGCAACGAGAATTAACGAAATAACAAAATCGATATACGATAATTATTATAGTTATGTAAGTAATATCGACATTAATTATAAATATTCACTACGATAAATGGCACATAATATGAAAAAATAATTATAAACAATTATATCAAGTGGCGGCGGAGGGAGCGAAGGGGAGGAATAAGGAGATGTGGGCGAGATTGACACGTAGAAACACAGGAAGGCCAGGAAAAAACGGAAAAAGGATTGGCTATGTAGGATTTGTAAAAAATCGAGAGGTTGGAACATTTATTGGTATGTAAAAAAGTCTGACAATGAGATAGTGTTACGGAGAAAGCAAGAAAATTAGCAAAAGCGAATGGACGCGAGAGATATAGATAAATTGGAGATAAAGGGGGCAATAATAAACATGCTGGGAGAAAAAATACAAGAAGATATTTGCGAGTATTATAGAGAAATAGAAGAAGCGTAAGGAGGAAGTAAAAATTGAAATAATCTGAAGGAAGACGGGAAAGGAAACGGAAAAATAAATACAAGAAAAAAGAACAAGCGGAGAGAAACAAGGCAAATTAGATTTGTAAGATTTTTTAAGAACTTTGGCGCAAAGTAATGCAAAAAATAAAACTACTTAATGATCATAAAATTATAAAAAATTATAAATCAGTAGCAAACAAATTAACCCTTTTGGCGATTCGTTGTAACTTTAATGGTATTAGTAAAACAATATTTCTTCTACACGATTCTATTGTAACGCATGTTTCGTACAAAAGTAAGTAGGCCACGAAGCTTTTAATGAGAAAAAACATGAGTTTCGTAGCGAATGGTAAATGTTCGACCTAACGATAGGATTCTCAAACGTTATACGCGAAAAGATACTTTCTCAAAGAGCCGTGAATTCCTGGTAAGATATACCGGAAGTTCCGCAAGCTCTTCCGAGACTTTTCCTTAAGCATTTGCATCGGCCGAGTTCTCTTCCTCTTCCTCTCCCTCTCCCTCCCCCTCTCTCTCTCTCTCTCTCTCTCTCTTGCTTTGCGTTTCTTCGTTGCAGGAAAACGTGGAAGAAGAAAGAACAGAGAGCATTGGTGTGGCACACTTAATCGCGAAGACTGAGTCACTGTTGGCAGCGGTGGCGGATGAGAAGTGTGCGAGGATATTTGTATGAGTGTACATGAGCGCGCGCACAAACATGTACCATACCTACACGCTACTGTCCAGAGCCGAGAGAACGCACCATCGAGCGAATATTGCACACTTTTGCCTGGGCTCGGAAACAAAATGCGCCAGACTTTATAAGCCTGTGTTAGTTTTTGCTGCTTATTGCATTACGATATATACCAAGAGAAATTGTTTCAATGATTAATTAAGATAAACATTTTTACGTCGGGCTGTACGCGATAAATTTGAATAAAATGAGAATAACAAACAGGATCTATGTGAATCGAGCAAAATTTGTTAATTCGACTAATTGTAAGTTTGTGCAATGAATCGACCTCCAGGCTCGGAAATTCCACCCGAATGAACCTTGTCTTAAATAGCTTTGTGCACGACTTTACAGAAAATAATTCCTTCAATCCAGACAAATTGTACCAGTGATCGAACTTTTTTTCTTTGAATTAATAACGCGTTAGGGAAATTTGTGTTGTCTCTAGATTTTCCATCTTCTCATCTTTGGGCACCTTTATCATCTCGCATTACATTTAAACGAAATGATGGTAACATTTTAAACGATGTAGAAAAACTGCAGTTGCCGAACTTTACGTTTCGAAATACATAGTAATTCATAAAAAGTGAACAATTCGATGGGTACCAGCTGGAGATGGGTTCGATGAGGTCGAAATTTTTGGATACCTCGTAACGACGCGCGACTCTGTCGACTTACCCAATTCTCCCCGATTTGGTCGATGGATCATTGCCCATGTCCATCGATCAAATGTCGTCTCGCGGAGTAATCGATGATCTTAGCTCTCTTTCGTTCCGACATTCCCTTTTTACATCAACATCAGAGTGGCCATCCGATGTTGCTGAAATTCTGATTATTATCCGAGCGACGAAGAAGCCCCGAAACATCGAACGAGACAAAGACCAATAATACACGATCAATAAGATGAGATCTAAAAAGTACCTACCCATCATTATTAACTCTGGCGAGATCTACACGCGATTATCGTGATAAACGAGCGCAAAATTTTCTGCGAAGAATGTCTCAAATTGACAATATATATACAGGATGAGTCATACAAAGTGTTACCGAGCTATTGCACTCGAACTATGTTATTCATCACATCCAAAAATGTTTCGGACAAAAGTTTCGGTGTTCGAGAAAGCCGTCATACTGGGCTATCTTATTTTTTGTTTTTTGTTTTTTGTTTTTTATCGGTGGAGGCGCTGAAGCTACATCAAGGTCAACTCTATTTTTTTCAATGGAACGATACATTTTTGTTCTCAACCGTCTTATATGTACATTAACGCATCAAGCCGCATAAAAACATTTGGGGCTCAAAGTCGTTCAAGCTCATTCAAGGTCAGTATCGATAATACAAATATAAATATCTCGGATCATTACGTGCCGATAATATTGCAATGGTCTTGTAAAACAATAGTTATACAGAAATGTGACCAATTGTTTATTTATTTCGGTGGAGGCGTTGGCGCACAGTGAAATTCACTGTCGCTTAAAAAAAATTAAAAAAGAAACGATTGGTATAGAACGCGTATGGAGTAACGTTAGTACACTATAGGTACTACGTGACTGTAATATTACTACGAATTCTTAAGAACAAAATTTCGAACAAGACATCCACCTGTTATAAAATAATATTATTTTAATTAAAAATTGATTAACTGTATTAAAATTATACAATTACAATTTTTTACAACCTAGAGAGTAAAAGCCGAATCTAAGAGAGAGAGAGAGAGAGAGAGAGAGAGAGAGAGAGAGAGAGGGAGAGTGAGGAGGATCGCGGCCGGGTTTCGTCGTATAATAGACGGTAAGCACGTACGGAGCCGGCGCTGACGTTCCGAAATAGTACTAACATTTGAATTCGAGTGAAAAGTACGTAGGGTGTAATAGGGCCTTCCCAACCGTCCGGGCAGTCTCCTCCACGTGGCCTCCTCGAACCCTCTAGACCGCTTCTTTGAGATTAATGCGGGTGCATCATGCACCATTGATAAACTATTTACAGATTTTATCCTTCATTTTACTTCTATACGATGCTCAGTATGTTTCCATACAACAGCTTTGAAATAACATTTATATTTGCGCGCTCGTAAGTAGTCGGGTATAAATCTCTGCTGAACCTCTCCAAAGAGTAAGTATTAAAAAAAACTATCGTCAGCATTTTCACCGAATGACGACTCTCTGTTAGGGTAATTCCCTCGGTTATATACGAACATATCGCGTCAACCTACATAAGTGTCGTATCCATCTCTGGGAGTCCGGCGTCATTGCTATCGCGACAATTACAAGTGACGTTATGAAAATTTTATTCAAGTTTAAAAACAGCCCGAACTAAATTGTAAAAGAATTTTGCTGCTTTGGCCCCGAAAGATTTTTTTAAACAGTGCCTCAAGAATGTCACTGTATAAAATGCACTCTTTATACGATTGTACTTAATATTGTTGCATACCTAAAATTGAAAGATTTTTTGGTTTAAAAAGTGAGTCTATAGTATGCAACCGAACTATGCAATGTTTTGTTTTAATGTAAACGTGCTAACTCGTGTTGAAGTATAAAGAACGGTTAGATGAGCTCGAGGCAACGCGTGGATCGAGCGTGAGCTGGAATCAAGAATGGGCTCCCGAGATTCGTATTTTTCAACTTGGAATCGAGATCGGGTTGAAAAGAGTCCTCCATGACATGAGATTCGAGCCGGAGGAGGCGTTGCCGGCTTGTGTACTAAATACAAACGAAATAGACTCGAGGTGATTGATAGAACTAGTACAAATTTCGACTCGGGTTAGTCCTAGCAAATTTAACAACCCGGACTTTCAACGTTCTCTTTAAACAAAAAGTTTGCAAACGGAAGTTTTTAAAAATATTTCATTCTTTTTGTATTTTCAATTTTTAGTTAGATGGCTATGTCCTCCACCTTCTCGTGCGAGCTCTACGCGCTATCAAAAATGAAATGTGCCTAGAATGAAGGGGAAGTCTTGAAAACTCGGAGGAATAAGTTTTCGTCGATGAGTAGGTACCTACTTAATCCGAAATAAAGGAACGTTACGTGCTCTTAGAAGGACATCTACGACGGAATGTTTCCAAGTGCAATCTCCGAACGGCCAATTTCAAATTGATTCGCCTCTTTTTCGTTATTGACATTTATATCAATGAAATTTGGTGCTCGTGGTGCCCTTTTAATAAACGATCTTTTTTTGCCGGACGAAAATGCACGAACGAAAATGCACGATAAGCCCGAACTCGCCTGAGAGTTTAACGGCTCTCTCTTTTCCTCTCTCTCGCGGGATCGATTTCTTTCAGCCTTCGGCTGGAACGGCTGGGTACTTGGTCGGCCGTGCTGACCTATTTAGGCAATGGCAAGGCCGTCGTTGTCGTTGTCGTCGTTGCCGACGAAGCCGCGCGACTTTGGCTTTGGCCTTTGCTCTCTTAGGTACTATACGCCCGACGCTGCGTAAACACACCCACGATTTCTATACGGCACTTCTCCTCATCTTCGTCGTCATATGTACCTACAAGAGAGAAGCCGAGTTGCCGCCGGTATATACCTATAGGTAAGCATCACAAACGACGCGCGCGTGACGACAGCTCCTCTCGAGAAGAACCGTTCGTGTCCCGTACACCAATCGCGTATGCGTTCCTAATATACCTATACCTATATAAAATATAAATAAGTACATATAGGTACAGTAGAATCCCTTTAGTACGCTCATAACGTCCAACCGCTTTTAACGACGTAGATGCAAACCGAAGATTGGTTTTTCGTAAAAACGACTACGAACGTATACCTACCTATCGGTTTAGTACGTCTGCGGTTAAAGCGGCCAACCGCTTTGAGCGATCGAATTTACTAAAAATCGTCCGGTTAGAGCGACGCGCTTGTCAAAATAATTCATAATCTCATGAGCAATACCGGCGATCCCCTTTTCTCTCCGATATTCGTTCAGTTATCGCTGCGTAAATCACTTTCGGTGTTACGGGCGACGAGCGATTCGAAAACGCCATGCGCATTTCCCCTGGCATTGAGCAACAGATCGCGTTAAAATTTGGCGAGTACATCGAAAATTGTGGTACGATGTGCCTGATGGTGGTTTTTGTTTTTTTTTTTATATCCGAGGGAGTGGAGGATGTATGCATGTACGCCTGTATTGCATTATTATAAATGTACGTATAATTAAATAGATAACTAAAGCCTCTTCGAGACTATTCAAAAAACTTTCATTTGTATTTTTTGGGGCCTCAGGATTGTCTTTCACGTTAATTGCCTCAGTTATGTATGGATAGGTGGTGATAGCGTCCACGCGAATCGTACGCAATCGTTTAATCAGGCACGTCTGAGGCATCGGCATGAGGAGATATGACTCCGATTGTCTCATGAAACCCGAACAGGTAACCCGATTACTGTTCTACTCGGGAACTTTCCATCGTTTTCCATTAAAAAATTAGTGGGGCTTGAGCGCGCGGTCCTGGCCCGTAAAGTCGTGGCATCGCCATCAGTTACCCACAGGTGCCAGATAACGCGGGACTTTCGAAAGACATCCCGTATGTGTATGAGTGTACCTATATTTGTATGCGTTAATCAACATTAAATGTTCGGACCTGTTTCAATGAATAGACTATCTTTATTTGGAAGAAATCTATTGTTCAATTGCGACGATGCGAATGAAGCTTTAATCGCATGATCCAAAAACAGAATTGAGTAAATATGTATAATTCTTCTCAATGTCATGTTCAGTTTCTTTTTGTTTGTGTATTTGAACAATTGACGCGATTGAAATGTAAATGTAGGAAAAATTCCGTTTTATATATTATATACCTATTATTATGATTATCACAAAGTGAGACTGAAATACGATGATATTTGTAGTAAAATCTGTAACTACTCTGATATCAATATGTACACTCGGTGACGAAATTGAGTGGACACCTTCTAGTATAGAGTGCCGGAACGGTTTCTTATGCCATTTCGTCGGTAGTTGGTCTAGGCCAATTTAACCAATGGCATTTTAAAGAGGAGCCATTTACCTTCATTTTGGCTATTTGAAAACAATTTTACGATTTTTTTTACAATTCGCAACCAGTTTTGCAAATAAAAATTTTTGTTCGTTTTTTCGTTCTTCCTTGAGTGGACACCGTTCGTAGTAAACAATTTTTAACACATTTCTTTAACCGCGATCGTACAGGCAGAACTTCAAGCTTCAATTTCTTTTTTTAGAAAATATTCTACGATATTTTTTCCAAACATATTTCATTTTTCAAAAAACCGTTCCGGCACTCTATACTAGAAGGTGTCCACTCAATTTCGCCACCGACTGTATATGAGGCATTCCACGCCAAATCGGACAGTCGCCAGAATTTTTTCATATTTTTCAGTATCCATCGAAAAGTCTTCAGGTTCAATTTTGAGATTTTTTTGATTACCCGTTCATAAGATATCGTTTTTTTTTTTAAGAAAGATCGCTCTTTTTTGTCTTTTTGCTTATAACTTTTTTCAATAACAGTCCAATGTAGATCTTTTTTTTGGAAAATTTTCGCTTTTAAATGTACTTTTTGAAAAAAAAATATAGAAACATTATTTGAGGTGTTTTTGAATATGATTTCTAATCTTTATCTTTCTTTTTTTTTAAGTGAGTGTATATTTTGAGTTTTTTGAAAATTTTTCATTTTAAACTATTAAAACCATTTTTTGCAACTATATAATCTTTTTCAATTATTATGAATAAATGTTTACACTTTTGTTGTTGTTAACAGACGTTTAAAATTAATAATAAGTCATCATAAGTATGTTTATAAACAAGAGTAACAAATGTTTTTATTTAGTTGCGTATTCTTTAAAACATTGCTTTTAGCTCGTACGTTTTCGTTTTCATCGGAATAACCGAGTGAAATTTTTGTTGAAAGTTTTGAAACTTACGTCAATTACACAGGGACACAAAAATTTCACTCAGTTATTCCGATTGAAAATCACAACATACGTGCTAAAGACTATTTTATTTCATGTCGGTAATGATCGTATATGTGCAATTTTTCAAAGAATACTTATTGTTTAATAATTATTTTTATTAATTAATAACTATTATTCATTTTAAACGCCTGTTAACAACAAGAAAGTGTAAAATTTATTCATAATAATGGAAAAAATATATATAATGATAAAAAATGGTTTTAATAGTTATTAAGAAAACAAAATGTTACAAATTTTGAAAGATTGAAAGAAATAGTAATTACAAAAAGCGCACGGTCCACCCAGGCTTTAATAAAAGTAGTTACATTGATAGAAGTTTAAAATGAAAAAATTTCAAATAATCAAAATGTACGGTTTAAAAAAAATGATTTAACGATTAAAACTTAAAAAACACATTCAAAAACACGTAAAATAATTTTTTTAATATTTTTGTTAAAGTACATTCAAAAAGGAAAATTAAAAAAAAAGATTCAATTTGGGCTACTATTAAAAAAGTTATGAGTAAAAAAAGCAAAGAACAGCAATTTTTTTAAGTTCGTTATCTTTTGAACGGGTAAGTAAAAAAATCTCAAAATTTACCGCGAAGACTTTTTGACGATGGATGCTGAAAGACATGAGAAAATTGAGAGAATAAAAAAAAGTTCTTGCAACTGTGCCATTTACCATATTGGCGTAGAATAATGCTCCATGTATTGTATATACCATGGCGGTTTTTTCAAAATCGTCTTGCAATGAAAATTGGCCAAGGTTTTAATTCGCGAAATTTAAAAGTTTGACGAAGTATATATATGTAAATAAGTATGTATTGTTAAAAAATATTAGTTTGTCGATAAAATTGTCAATCGACCGTGCGTAATTTCGTTTCGTCGTACGGGAATGTAAAAATACAATATTGCATTTTTTCAAATAATACCTACATTAAATTGAAGAGAGAGAGAGAAAGAGCGGGAGGAACGAAGGGTAATGGGTGAGAGGGGTAGAGGGCGGGAAGAAGGGAGGGGGTGAGTGAGAGAGGGCGAAGAGAGTGAGTGAGAGAGAGAGAGAGAGAGAGAGAGAGAGGGAGCGTACCTCACAAACATCTTGCGGAATTTGCGTCGTGTAATCCTGGAAGGTATTACCTTCCAAGTCTTGAGCTAGCCTCGGGCTGCGAACTAATATATGTATAGATATAAATATTCCCGTTACTAAAGTCTCTACCGGTTATACAGGCCATCCGGCGCGCAACCGACTGAACTAAGGACGATACCAACTGATCGGCAAATTTTCGTCGTCGCCGTAGCTGTCTATGACGATGATGTCGCCTTTGCAATTTAGTAAGTGGTACGTACTTACTGTCACAAGATAATACAGCCATCGAACAAATTCTTACGATCGCAGCTGGAAACTGTCATAATGTCATGGACCTGTTTTTGTTACCTTCGCAATGTCCGTGAGAACGATTAGATTACTCCATTTTGAGAGCTTGAAACTTAATCGGAGTCGAAGTTTTTGGCCGTTTCGAGAATAAGCCTTATCGAACTAATTGTTGAGGATCGAGACCGGGTTTCGACGTATCATAGATGCTACATATAGGTACGGATCCTCCGCTGAGACTTCAAAATAGCAGTAACTTCACATTTGGATCGAGCGAAAACTACGACGAATGGGGTCTAACGAATACTTCCCAATCGTCCGACAGTTTCCACCATACGCTCTCCTCAAAGTCTCTTACAATTATGTAGACCGCTTCTGATTGTGAGGCTACTACGGCCGCACTATGCACCACCGAAGGACGATTTAAAAATTATATCTGTATTTTTCCTGCTATTATAATATGTGTTCAGTGTGTCTTTATACATACCGGGTGGCCCACATAACTCTTAACAGCTGAATATTTCGGAAACTATTTGTCCAATCAAAAAGTAGTTTATGACAAAGTTTTATGCTTTCGAGGGGCCTTTCTAACTATACTATACAAATATGAAGTTACCCCCTATAAAATGTTAGATGGTTGGATTCTACGGGAAAAAACAAATAAATTTTATTTGAAACATTTTGTTGTCAGATGTGATTTTTTGTCAGATAGGGGGTCCCGTTTGAAATTGTAAAGTTACCCCCCCCCCGTAAAGGGGGGCAGGGAGTAACTTGATATTTTTGTAGTTAGAATGGCCCCTCGAAAGCATAAAACTTTCTCATGAACAACTTTTTGATTGGACAAATAGTTTCCGAAATATTCAGCTGTTAAGAGTTATGTGGGCCACCCTGTATATGTAGATACATATAACTGCCTTAGCTATCTCTCGGATTCTGGCGTTACTGCTAGTGGGACAATTACATGTAATGTCCTAAGAGAATTTTAAATATAAATAATACAATATATAAAAAAATATACAAATAATAAAATTTAACGAAAGGTTTGAATTTTTACGAATAACGTTTTGTTATGTTAACCTTATCCTAGAATTAGATTAATCCTAGTATACTTAATGAAATGATTGTGTTCTCCTCAATGACATTAGATTCGATCCGGAGGCTGGATTGGCATTGATCGAAGAATAGCGGTTTGAACAGTGCAAAGCAAATAGACTATAGGAAATTGATAGGAGCAGCAACATTTTTGACTCGGGAACGATGCCGCAATTTTCTATGTTATATATAGGATAAGTTCGGCTGTTATGGCCTAGGTGGCTAATATAGTCCACTGTTATTTCTCCGAAACTAACCACCATTTACGTAAAACAGCCCTACCGCGTGTCTGTATCCCTACTACTGACTTTCTCAGTGAATTTGCGCGGTGCAACGAGATCGCACGTGTCTTTTACAAGTAGCGACCAAAAATTTCAATGATATTTTTTGAAAAGTTTCAACCATTATAGTTACTCGAATTGTAATTTTTTAATATTATTCCTTCCAAGTTTTGTAGTCAACCCCTTAATCTATAGTGTGATAGAAATTTTGTATACAAATTGTTCGCTGGTTTTTACTTTAGATCTTACTTGTCAAAAACGTTCATGTGGCCAATAGGATACACTCGGCAGAAATCCATGCCCAGAGCCTATACTGTAACCTATGGGCTCACGAAGAATGCTCAGGAGCTCAAAATACCGTGCGAATTATTGTTTGTATTGTTTGCTCTGGTGGGCAATATGGCTGACGGCATTTACCGCTAATATATCCCTGGGCCATATTGGCCTACATGTTCAGAATTCATGCGATTCTTCACTTTTACGTTAACTTTTATTATCAGTTATTATTTCAAAGCATTGAACTTTTAACTATTCATTGTCAAATAGGTCGATCTCGTATAGTTCGAGTTGTATTGCCAAAAAGACTGGAGGGGGGAGGGGGGGCATAATACCCGAACTCACCCGGCACGAGTATTTTGATTATTGTATTATATATCGATTTTGGAAGCGATGCGAACGTAGCAAAGACGAGCATTTTATGCAAACAGCTTAGTAGGTACTTGACATTTTGATGGAACTCAAATATACTAAAGTCGTTTATTTTACATAAAATATTTAAAGTAACATTACTTTCCTACGAGTCCGTGGGCTCATGATTTCTAAAACAGCCTAATCAGAATTAACGATATCGGCACTAACAATAAGTTGTTAACCAAAATTATAAATCAGAACTGTATTGATTAGTGGATAAACGAGAGTGGGATTAATTTGTGAACAAGACGAACCCTTCGGTGGGTCAAATATCCTTTAAGTGAAATTGAGAAAGAGGCAGTCGTCAATATTGTTAATGAGATATTATACGTCATGACTAAAGTGTTAGCGACAGAAATTGCCATTGTGTCTCTAAATTTATTCTACTAATTGTAATTAGTGGATTCTAATTCTTGTAATTTTAGCCATCTCTCTTCTTATTTCCACTACTAAATAAAACACGGTATAGACACTCCGTGTCCTATTCTTGAATAAAATGTTCATATTGCTTTATAAAAAATGACGCGCAACGTGTCCTGGAAAACTATAAATTACAATATTGGGCATAACAATGAAAATCGTCCTCAAAGATTATAAAGACCTTTAAATTGTTTTGAGCTCCATCACGATGGAGCAATAATAATAATGGATTTAGATGTAGTAACAATACAATAATTGTTCCGTTGAAAAATAAGTTTGGACATCAAGGGGATTTTTTACGCTCTAATGTCACTTGGCTGTGTTGTAGATAAAATTTTGTCAGTCAATAATTTTGAACCGTTTAAATTCTCGTTATGTCTGGTAATTTGATGATTACAACATTTGCAGAAATAGTCGCTGACCATTAATATCAACATACATATGTCGTAAGTACATTCTTTCTTCTATGTACTAATGAATTGTTTGCGTGATCGGTTTAAATAATGCGATAATATCAAACGGTTTTAATTTTACAAATTTCTGTAAGTACATGTTTTATGTAAAAAAGTGCGGGAGTTGATGAGTCTTGCAGAAAATACCTGGCAAATATCAGCAGCGAATGAGGTGTTCAGTATCACTGACGATGGTGTGGAAAGCATTACCACACGGCAAAACAATGTTTACATGTTGTTGAAATTCATGTTTTTTGAACAGAGAATTTATACCATAATATACAAATGTAAAGAATTCTTTACCGCGTCGTAAACTTTCCAACACTATCAGCGACAGTGGCGCCTCAGTGCTTCATTTGGCGAGAATTAGTGACACATCGCATTATAATTTCTACCATATCGTTCATCCCTTGTGGTCAGAACGGCACTAAAAGATAACGTGAAAGGATGAAATAAGACGATTACTGCTTTATTGTCTAAATTAATTGTTGCGATATTTCTATCGCGAAAGTCTTGTAAAATAATCTTTATTTTTTCGATTTTAGGTACGAAAAGTAAATGAACGCTTTTCATTTACAAGTTGCGATTAATTGGACCACCTCCGGGTTATTACAAACTGCTATCATTCTCGTTTCTCGTATATCTTGCCGCAACTATTTGGATCGGTGAGAATTTTCTCAAGTGTTTTCTTTTTTCTCGCTGAGCGATATCGCAGCACTCTCCACACGTGAGGTAGGTACGTACAGCACGATGCAACTGCAGTGCGGGACTGCGGCGATGCATCTGCCGAGGTGGCATTTGAGCAATGAGCCGCAACAGAGAGAGGCTCGAAACGTGCACAGAGAGTTGCGCCGTGCTAGTACCGACGAACATAGTATATGGGTGTGATGTCGCGTCGTACTATATATGTATATTCTTATATACATATAGAAGGATTTAGTACGGTTCGAGCACTACGCGTCCTCGCTACCGACTGTGCGGTACTCCATCGCGACTATAGTTACTCCCTGGCTATAGCACCTCCGTCACTATAGCTTCTCCGTGACAAGAGCACTTCCGTCACTAGTCACTTAGTGACTTGAGCCTCTTCCTGATTTTAATTGTTCCGAGATTTAAGGTAGTCCTATCGTTACAGCGTTTCCGTTAGATTTCACTGAAAATTTGCAGAAACGTTCTTTGATGTCACGTGTGTAAACTTCCAGGGGCCTTTATCGACTCAAAAATCGCGATATCTATTTGTGAAAATCGTCATTTTTTGCAATCTTCCATAAGAGCCCGTGTGAAATATCGCAACATTATACAAAGAAGAGTATCTCGGTCATTTGGTCTTTGGTAACAAATCTTGTGGAAAAACATTAATGATTTTATCTTTTATCTAACAAATAAACTCTATATAGGATCAATTTTGAGTATGGTGTTCTTTATTAGTCGATTTGCAACAACATTTCTTAATGAGTTTAAACGCTCGCTCCACTTGGAATGTAAGAAAAAACGGCAATAAAATTTTAATCCCCCTCCCTCGAATACGACTACCTTAAGTCTACTCCATTACTTTCATTATTCCGTAACCTTATGGCTGGTACAATTTACAAGAGATTAATCGCAGATTATGATCATATAACTTACCAGCAACAATACGCTCGAAGGAGAGTGAGAGATTAATTGATTGATTGATAGATATTATGCCCAAAAATGCCTATAGGGCAAAAGTACGAAGAGCGAAGAATATAAAACTTACTAAAATGAAATAAAATCAGGAACAAAAGCAAAAAATACAAAGCTTGCTAGAGTAACTTAAAATAGGATACAATGATATTCTGAGAGAGAGAGAGAGAGAGAGAGAGAGAGAGAGAGAGAGAGAGAGAGAGCGGGAGAGACGCCATGGCGGAACTACAAAGGAACACATCGTCGATTCTGCAGATATACGCATGTAAAAGAAGGAGGATTGAAAGACAAATGGTGAGAATGGAAGGACGAGAAGTGTGTTCTATACAGCCACGTGGTCGTTTTTCATTTCAACCTATATGGTACCATCGCCCTGCGTCACATATATGGCGGTGTGCGTATGTGCACGAGTCGATTTTATGTGCGTGTATATTGTACACATTCTGTTAAAACAAGTTCTATCGGAACACATTGGGGAAAAAGGCAAAAGATTTGAAATTTTTACTTTCTGACGTTTTTAGTTATACGTATATTTCCAGCGCAGATGAGGCACACGCCAAAAACGACGAAGGTATAATGCACATCGAGACCGAGCAGCACCAACGACAGGAGGTGCTACAATAGTGGCAACAACAGCAGCAGCAGCAGCGAGCAACACCAGTAGAATCAAGAGTACGGAAATGTGGATGTGTATGTCAGCCACGTGTGTGGGGAATGCGCCAAGGCTCGATGCTGGTTTTTCATTAGCTGGAAGCATCGACCAATAGTAAAAGCGCTAAACCAGGCAAACGGAGAAGGGCGGAGAGAGGAGAAATGGGCGAATGAGCCCGAGAAGGAGAGAACGAGCATGCTAGAGCGAGCGAACGGCGAAGAGGGAATGAGGATGTTTCGTGTTATGTTCGTCCGCGGACGGTTGCTAGAAACGTTGGTCGAAAGGACGTATATATACTGAATTTTGGTGCGCAAGAGTAAAGGAAAACTATTCGTATGAGAAGTGAGAGAGTAACAGGAAGAGAGAGCGAGCGAGAGAGAGACAGACAGACAGACAGACAGACAGACAGACAGGCAGACAGGCAGACAGAGGCAGAGACACGGAACGATATATATATAGAGAGAGAAAGAGAGAGAGAGAGAGAGAGGTATTCGTTTCGTATCATGTACTGGATCGGAAGAGAGACAGAGAACTCGAGCGATGATGAGGGAAGGGAGAGTACGCACATTGTCGACTGATCCAGTGTCGTGTAGGAACAAGAGAAACCCGGGGCTATATCCTTCCTGGCTTCCATGTTTCTCCGGCAGAGCGGCAAGGGTTGGACTGAGAGAATTGCTGATATGCTTGCAAGATAGAAGGAGCGAAAAGAATGAAGAGAGAGATGGCGGAAGAAAAAGAGAAGCCGGGCGGGAGGGAGCAGAGTCGAGGGAGTGACGGAGGGAAGGAAACAGAAAAGGGCAAAGGGGTGGTAGAAAAAGGGGTGGAAGGGCCGAAAAGGGGGTGGAAAAGAGAAGGGAGGGGGTATAGGAGGATAGGAGGAGGATGAGAGAGGGTGGAGACAGGGAGGAGCAGGGAGGACGAGATTGGGGGAGGGAAGGAGGGAGCCAGAGAGAGGCAGCGAGGCAGGGAGGAGGAAGCGGGAGAGGGGCGGGTGGAGGGAACGAGGATAGGTGCAGAGAGAGAGGGAGAGAGGGGCCGGGAAGAAGGTAATGTGGGAGGGTGAGAGGGAGAGAGAGAGAGAGTGACGAAACGGCATGGGAAACAAGGGGGTTGAGGATGACAGAGGTTACCTCTGAACGCGTTGTATGCCCGCGCGTAGTAAATAATTTTGACTTCGAGCTTCGCTCGCGTCATGACACCGGCTAACGGAAGTAGGAGCAGTATATATATCTATACGCGCACACATAGGCGCACGCACACCCCCAAAAACACGTTCGCGCGCGCACGGATATACCCACGCACGCACGCACGCACGCACGCGCGCAAGCACACGCGCAAGCACGCACGTGCAGCTATAGGAGAGATCGTTAAAACATTCACCTCTATCTTCTGTCCTGTACAGGAAATCGATGATTATTCAAACGCGTAGGTAATGAATTAATAAAACGACCCTCTCAACATCGCACGTATTATTACAAGTTACATTTTAAGGAAGTTCATTAATTTTCATCTCGCTCCGTGTCAGTTTAAGAAGCCATGAGGCGTTCAGGACAGACACAGAAAGACGTGAAACAATAAGTATTGAAATCAAAATATTGTAAGAAAAAGCGTGTCGTTATTCTAGTCGCTACAGCACCTACTGGTGACAGATGTAATTCGGAAACCTCTGTTTGAGGGTTATGGAGAGAAGTGGAGAGGGAAGAAGAGAGAGAGAGAGAGAGAGAGGGACCGAGAGACCGCGAGAGAGAGAGAGAGAGAGAGAGAGAGGGAGAGGGAAGGGGAGAGACGACAGAGACAGAGAAAAGTGCGACAAAGCCAGTGGCAGAGGCAGTAACAGAGACAGTGACAGTAACATTGGCAGAGACAGTATCAGTGACAGAGACAGTGACAGTGGCAGAGACCGTGACAGTGGCAGAGACCGTGACAGTGACAGGGGCAGTGACAAAGGTGGTGACAAAGACAGTGACAGTGACAATGATGGAGACGGCGACTGAGACAGTGACAGTGAGAGAGAGAGAGAGAGAGAGACAGAGAGAGAGAAAGAGAGAAAGAGAGAGAGAGAGAGAGAGAGAGAGAGAGAGAGGGTGGGAGGGAGGGAGGAAGGGAGAGCGCCCGCACAAAGCTGAAAAGTTGGTGGGAGTAGGTGAGAGAAAGTGAGAAAGACTGTGACAGGGACAGTGACAGTGATAGAGACGGTTACTGGGACAGTGACACAGAGGAGGAGAGACAGAGGGAGAAGGAGAAACGGGGGGGGGGGGGGGGAGAGAATAGCGTACAATATGTGTCGACGCGAAAGGTGAAGCCAAAATTCTATATATACGTAGCATTTCCTGAATTATGATGCGAGGGCTTCTCGCGGTAACATTCGGCGCTGGTGACTCGTTGAAGAAAGGCACGAAACAGAATCTTAACAGAGAAAACATGAAAGGGAAGGTTTGGAATAAATAGTCGCATTAAGTCGTATTGGTAAAAAAGAAAATATATCGTTGATTTAGTTAAATGAAAGATCCCCTATTTAATTAAATATCCATAGCTTTTATTAAGTCGCCAGCGCAACTTTCCTGACTTGTTATTTAATCGTTTGATAAAATAAATTGCAGTTATATCGGGTAGCTAGAAACATGGCAGGTACACAAGTTATATTTCATAACTATGGTTCTTACGATACAAGACATTGTACCAAAATGTATTTTCCATTATTGTCACCTTTGAAAGTAATTTTTTTATGTTCAACTCTCAGGTGATTGAAAAGCTGTCGTAGTAATTTTTATAATAATCATAACAGTCTACATTATATTTCAAAATAACGTGGTTAATTTATAAACTATGCAAGGTTTGACATTACCAAAATGTGTAGATTCTTACAAATCGCTACGTACGATGACAAACTGTTACAACTCTTTTTAACTTAATCCAAGTTTTTTCCTAATTTTCAATGTTATATAAAATCGTTAGCAAAAAAAAACAAACGGACCTAATAAAATTTTCAAAAAAATGAAAATCGGAAGGTAAAAATATTTTCATCTCTTTCGACCCAGTTTTTTTCTCATATCCCATTATATAGTAATAAAATAATAATAATGGTAGCTCTTATCCTGCTCAGTTTCTCCGATGCTAGAAGCCGTAGTACGTAGTCGT
Organism: Netelia melanura; assembly: GCA_964007305.1. Classification (NCBI taxonomy): domain Eukaryota; kingdom Metazoa; phylum Arthropoda; class Insecta; order Hymenoptera; family Ichneumonidae; genus Netelia; species Netelia melanura. Next base: position 19,811,403 of record OZ023257.1, read on the forward strand.
ATAGCTCCTGCTTTTTCTTTGCGTGTTCAACTTCCTCTCCTCCATTCCCCCACACTGTCGGACTCCGAGCGTCCTTTCTCTCCGCACGACTTAGAATAGCGTCGTCGTCTCCGTCGCCGGCTTCTTCGTCGTCTTCGTCGTCGTCTTCATCGTCGTCTTCGTTATCGTCGTCTTCGGCGTCTTCGTCGTCTTCGCAATTTTCGCCGCATGCAACGTCGTCGTCGAGGCTGTTGGGGTGCCGACGAAGCGAGGCACACGCCACGAGTTTTATCTCTATAATATTCTCGGCGAGATATTTCAGAGCCTGTCTAACGACGAGGGGCCGTGAGGGAGACAGAGCTAGGAGAGGGGAAGAGGGATACGACGGGCGAAAGAAGAAGGTTGCTTGGTACACGCGGCTCAAGAGCGTGGATGCTCGACTCACTGGTCTTCGTTCGGTGGCAAGCTTTCTCACTCGCTTTCTCTATTTCACGTGTCTCCCTTCTCTCTCCACTCCGCGTGTTATCCCCCGCCCCCTTCCCCCGTCTCCGCCCAACCTCATCGCCCCTTCGACGTTTCCTTTTCGTCGCTCCCCCCTTCTCATACTCGCGTGCTATCGCTATCTCTGTCTCTCCCTCTACTTTTGGCTCATGCTCCCGCGACAATCCACTGCTGGCATTGCCACTACCATTTCCCACGTGAATAAATACATATACATATATGCTCCGTACGTATATATGTATGGATCTAGTATATATATAGTCCGCCCCAGCACCAGCTTCTTGCTCTCGCTCCCATTCGTGCGCGCGGCAGCACCATCGCCAGGGCCTGGTCTGGTTTTGCTGCAGTGTGTCTCCCCTCCCCTACACCAGCAAAAGCAGTTTCGACTTCGTTCTGTCCCACACTCCCACGAGAGAACCTTGCCTTTCCACCATCTCACGTCTACTCCGTATCTCCGTGCGCAATGCACGTACGCATTTCAACAACACGGACCCACACACGCGCAAGAAACAACATGCACGGTAAAGAGGTACACATACACACTTATCTTCTTTTCTCCAATGCTCCATCTCACTTTCTCGCCTGATCGCGCCAACGACCGTGCTTGGCTCAAAAGCGTTCTCTCTCCGTCTTACCCAACCACCGCATACCCGATACCGACTTTATGCTTGTGTATATGTGCACGAATACGCGGCCTCTGGTAGTTCGGGCCACACTATATCGTATAGACGTCGCCGTCGCTCGGCTATAGAGGGCGAGCGGGTGAGTCTAAATGGGGAAGGGTTGGGTAGATAGGTGGTGGTGGTGGTGGTGGAGATCGACGCGAAGAAGGGGGAGACCACGGAGCTCGAGACAAGGCAACTCTGCCGTTCACTCCTACGTGTATAGAGTATGTGCTTGCTCGGGTTCCATATATACTATAAAAGCCGCCAACGTCGTTCCTACTACTACTACTAACTCCCGACGTAGCAACTCTGCAAAGGATATGTCGATGGCTTGGATACCGAAAGGGTCCAAGAGCAGTGCTTGTAGGCAGTCGATACGCCCCTTTCACTCGAGGTTCTCCATAGGTAGGTTCACGCTTGAACCATGTTGGTGCCTTATATGTGGGCTATATATATATATATATACAGAGATTGTATGGTATATATATATGTATATTCTATAGAAGTATACATATATATGTATGGCGATATAGGAGGGAAAAACGGGGAAGAAGACAGACGCCGATGAAGAAGGGCAGAGGATACCGTGTAGCAAAACTATATAGTTATAGACGGTATATATGTATATAGTCTAAGCAGCGTGGGCTTATGTGCACGTTCACTATGGTATACAGTACAGTACATATAACCGTGGTACATTATCTGCACGCCCACGTTCTGAGAAACCATGTATACGTATTATATGTACAAATATACGCGCATGTTTATATATAGCGAAGCACTGAAGTAGTGCAGTACGTCGAGGAGGGGCAAGGACTAAGAGATGCATAGAGGGGAAATACATCTGCGTAGTATACGGCGTTTCTTGACAATACACCAGGATCAGAATATTGCCAGACATACGACAGAAACGTGGACTGTACGTATGTGCGTATATACCTATGACGAAACGCACACGTTAAGCTTTTAGCTTTACGGGAGATTTCCCGCAGGTTTGTTTGTTGATGAACAAACTTTTGTGCCTATCATTGTAGCCGGAGTGAGAGAGAGAGAGAGAGAGAGAGAGAGGGAGAGAAAGGAATTCTCAATCCCATCGATTGAAACAAAAATGATGGGGTGCGATCGAGCATCAGTGAAAATGATCTCTTATTTACAATATTACAACGTTCAACAACATTGAACGAAGAACAATTAAAGTTAAATTATCGAAGTTGTTCCATGTTAAATCCCGGAGCATCGAATAAGAAACTGCAGTTGTTATCTTGGTAACCGGACGCGTACTTGGTCTAGAAACAAGTGCAAATGAAGGAAGGGTGAATAGATGTATCGAAGAGAATTTATCGACGGGATAGCTAATATAACGTTCAAAAGTAATCGAAAGGATGACGAAGAGAGAATGAGCGAGAATGGGGGAGAAATAGAGGTGGTACTGGATACAGGGTGGATGGGACGAGGGAGGGTGAAATGATGTAAAAATAACAAATTGAAACCGGAGTGGGTGGTTTTTGGGTACCACCGGTACAAGCAAAAGCTCGACAGAGAGCAAAAAGCAGTAGTAAACCGAGACAAAAAAGGATGCTTGCGATCAGAGTGAGACAAAATTTTGCGGATGGACGTAGACTCGGTCAAAGGGGTGGAGTGTCCGCGCCAGAGCGCAGTGCGCTGTTATTGTAGCCATAGTGGTGGTGGCAGTTTAGCAGGGACCCGATAGAACATTGGCGGGATATTCCAGAGACTTTTGGAGGGGAGCATAAAGGGTGTACCGCCGCGTTCGTATGAACGGGGCTTTATCACTACTATAGAGGTTGACGTTCTCTTTTCGTCAGGTTCTCTCTCGCATCCGAGTACCTCTACTATGAATACTACTCTGCGTGCGGGTGTCCGTATATGTTCATTTTCAAGTACGGTATTATGTTTTTTACTATATAGGTACAAATGTATGTCGATATATATGTAAATGAATGCGCTGGATAGTCCGATTGTGGGGTACGTCGTATAGCGTATACACATCAGCTTTTGAGGGATACTACTCCATACTACTTCATTTGTACGTCAGAATGAAGTTGAAATGAATACCTACGTATGCGACGTGTGCTTTTGCGTATGTATCAAAAACTGCGTTCGTGCATACGTGCGTGCATGCATGTCTGTGCGTGCGGATGTGTCCATGCGTATGAGAATACCCACACGAGTCAGTCTTGTATCATTTTACTTGCTGCTCTAGTATATGAAAACGCAATAATTTGATTTACGTGTACCGTCTGTATATACGCACATACATGCATTGACTCTCTCGGTACCTACTACCTAGATCCTCTTTATATGCAATTTCACTATAGACCCATCCATACACACACACATACAGACACGCACGCACGGACGCGCGGACACGTGCCCGTACAAACGCACGCATGCATGCACGCACGGACGCAAGAGTGCTTATTGTACTCGTATATGTATCGTTACGGTCCCAGATTCGTCTTGTGAGAAGGAGTAAAAGTGAGGGCGGGGAGGGGTCTCATCCGATCTACATATATATTTTCATGTACCTACGTATAGGTATGATGACCATTTCGATATGTCGATGAATAAAATGTATGCAAATATTAAAATTAAGATATTTGAGATCCTGTATATATTCTGGCAACAAGTATACAGGTTATGTATTCCACTGGCATCGGAATCGAGTAAACGAGGCGATTTTATAATTGTTGAGGGAGTGTTTGATAACATCCACGGTATGCTTTTCGCACGCGGGAACGCTGAGCTAGAAGTCACCTGGCAGATTCCTACCGAATTATCAGGACCTCGTCGAGAATAAGGCTTTCCCCAATGATGGGCTACCCTTGTTGCTTGATGATTCAGGGGTTTGTAACTTAGGTTATATTCGAATTGATGAGCATACAATATATGTATAACCATGGGCAATTCGCAAGCTTGAATAGTTTAATTAAGAAAAATGGGAATATTTGGCCAACTTTTAAACGCCGATATTTCGTAAAGTACGATACTGACAATTAGGTATAGTTCTTTATAAATATTAGGTACAGGGTAAGTTGTACTATTAACACGTTCCCTGCCGCGTCGGGGACAGGCGCCCCACGCTGAACTTTGCGTTCAAGCCATTTGGTAGTATCATTGTAAAATGAAGAATTTTTAAATAATTCATTTTGCAGTTAATTATGGGCATCTTAATATTATTGCTGATACGCTCATTTTATTCATTTATTCATGATACGCTCACGATCAAAAAATATATCTAATCAAACTTATGAAAAACTGGAAGATATCTTTTTTTGCTTGTGAATGATGAATTCTTCGAACTTATATATAGAAACCAATCGGTATGCACAATAATTATTATTAGAACAAACATCATTGCGATTAGATGACTAGACAGCAACAGACAAAATCGAGATAAAACGTTTTTTTGGACTTATTATGTGGATGGAAATTGTAAAGCTTCCAGAAATAAGTTTGTATAGGTCCAAAGATGCGAAATATTCGCAAAATGTTTCATCTTCAATAATGTCAAGAATTCGATTTGAACTTTTGATACGAATGTTGCATTTAACAATGAAAACGAAAATGTAAACGACCGTTTGTATAAAATTACAGAACAGTAATTGATATGTTAAATGAAAATATTGAAAAGTATTTTGAACGAGGCGAAATTGTTTGTGTAGACGAATCTCTGATTCCTTTTCGAGGTCGCAGTGTCTTCAAACAATATATGAGGCATTGAAATTTTTATGATCAATAGTCCTACTGATAGCGAAACCTCAGTAAAAATTTGAAGACTCTAGCTTAAGGGGTTCAAATTTCTACCATTTTGGCTGTCGTGACTACATTCCGAAGTATTTATCTTCCCGATAAATACACCCATTAAAAAAAATCAGGTGTGACTTTGAAAGCTTTTTTTGCGTACTTTAAGAATACATTATTTATTTTTAACAAAATTAATAAGTTCATCAAAAATGTGTACGATTAATGTTAAAAACGACTTTTTCTCAAAGATCGACCCCTTCGATTTTCATAAAAAAAAATTATAAAATAGTAGAATTCTTTCGGAATAAAAAAGTATAAGACGACCAAGATGGGCCGGGCCATAGTTTTGTAAATATTTCAGTGTATGATTTATCAGTGAGCGGCTGCTACGTTCGAACTTGAGCTGTTAAATCGCATTGTATCTCGAAAACTATGGCCCGGCCCATCTTGGTCGTCCTATACTTTTTTGTGCAGAAAGAATCCTACTGTTTTATAAATTTTTTAAATAAAGATCGAGGGGGTCGATTTTTGAGAAAAAGTCGTTTTTAACATAAACCTTAAGAATTTTTTATGAACTTATTAATTTTGTTAAATATAAATAACATATTTTTAAAGTACGCAATGCTTTTAAAATCATTCCTGACTTTTTAAAATCGGTGTATTTATCGGGAAGATAAATACTTCGGAATGTAGTCACGACGACCAACATGGTAGAAATTTGAACCCCTATTGCTGGGCAACCCCTTAAGCTAGAGTCTTCAAATTTTTACTGAGGCTTCACTATTAATAGGAGTATCAGTCATAAAAATTTCAAGACAATTAAAAGACTTTCATGTTTAGGCTGGATGACTTCATGCGAAATGCCTCTACTCATATAAAACAAAAACGACACAAGTACGGGATAAAAACATTCAAGTTATGTTCAGCACCGGGATACACGATCGCCTTCCAAATTTATTTTGGGAAAAAGGCGGATATGGAGATACAGTCATATGAACATATTGCTAAGAAAAGCAATGGTGGTTTGACAATATTGAAATGGAAGGACAATCGTGATGACCTTCTATTATCAACGAAGCATTCTAATGAAACTGTGGTTATGCAGAAAAGGGAGGGAAAATTGTTATAATATAAAACCGAAGGTTATTGTAGATTATAATGAAGGAAAGTCCTCTACGAAAAACAGTTAAGTGGTACACAAAAATTGTATTTGGTCTTTGCACGAACACAGCTGTAGTGAATTCATTGATTATATATAACAGTCTTACAATCCAAAAAATAACAAGCATCGTATTCCGACAAAAATTAGCAATGAATCTGATGTCGTGTAATAATAATAATACTTCTCTACTAATTGAACAAAGAAGAAATCGATATTAAATTTAAAAAAAGGAAGGCTACTTTAATTCGATAGGTTCCCAATCGGCAAGAAACTACTCTACGGTAAAAGTTACAACATTACACCATAATATCCCTTTGTAATTGTATACAAACTTGATTTCAATTAAAATGTGTTATTTTAAAGTGATATAGGCACGATAAAAAAATTATACGAGCATGCAACTGACTTGGTAGCGCCAATAATGTTCAGCCAGGTATTTGTTAAACTGATTCTTAGAAAAATAAACTTATGGGTTTGTTGTGTTATGCGTCTTAAACTCTACACCCGTTCCTTGATAATTATGATTTTTGCACTCTTTTAATTATTGTAACGCGTACGCCAGAAAGAAAATAATACAATTGTCAATGGATTTTTAACTATTCATTAAATATGAAACGTCCATTTCAGGAAGAGTATCTATTCTGCTATCCGTAAGATTCGCTACTGAAATTATCATCGAAAAACAATGCATTCAATATTCGAGAGCTTACAGGCTTTGTCATATGAATTTGATATGAATCTCTTTGATATAAACGGTTAAGCTCCCTGCAGTGGATTAACCTTTAAAGGAGAGATTGTAATTGTACGACGCAACTCAAGTATTTGCAACGGTTGAAGTTGAACACAAAAAAATTACTGTCAATTATGAAGGATACAGTTTAGGGCAGTGGTTCCCAACCCGTAGATGTATACGGACCACTCAGCCTGATAGTGAATTACCACGGACCACCCACCACACATTACATTATTAATACATCTTATGAGTTGTAACCAAATTGAAAGCTGATTAAATACAACAATTTTTCAAAAACAAACTATTATTATTAATTAAGAAACTATTATAATTAACAATAATACAAACATATAAATGGTAATTTTCAGAAGGTAGGCTATATTGTATCATGTTGAAAACTCATTTTCTACATGATACAAAAATTATTATGATTGTGTTAGTTATGGTATGTTCTAATAATTTTATTATGTTAAAGATAACTCAATAAATATCTCATATTCATCAGAACAAATTTATTTACTTAATCTCGTTCAACGAAAACCGTAATTTTGATTTAATCACGGGGAAATATTACTTTTTTATAAGTAGTGACCGGACTCTTCCGCGGACCACCCCGTAGGCACTCACGGACCACCTTTGGTCCGCGGACCACCGGTTGGGAAACACTGGTTTAGGGAGTGAAAAATTTGCCAAATATACATATTTTCTTGCTTCTAAGTTTACTGTTACTGCACTAACAATAAGCGCGGGAAAAATAATAAAGAAATTGAAAGTATATATATTCAGATATCCGCCGGAAGAGATCATCGACAGACGATACACTGTTGCATGAGAACCCGAGTCGAAATTTTCGGGTGCGTCGAGAATAAGCCGAATCGAGCATAGTCCGCCGAGGGGGTCAAACGTATGTTAGACGGTATATGCAGACCCTCCGCTGACGTTCCAAAATGACAGAAAGTTTACATTTGGAGTCAGCAAAGGGTGCGTGCGTGCGTGGAGGGTCTGTCTCCCGTGGAACCACCTCCACAACCACTCAGGCACTCTCCTCCGCGCAGTCTCCCGGAAACCCCCGGATCGCTCCGTTGTGGTTACTGCGGAGCGCACGCGCGCCCCATACACAATCGAATAACTATTTACAAATTACATCGTTATTTTTCCTGCTATGCTCTGTTCGGTAGACCCTTATACATAGGTGCCAAATGTATTCATAGTTGGGCGTGTGTGTGTGTGTGAGGAAGAATAGGCTACCACAAACTTCACACAACAACTAGGGAGTCTCTAATGATATTACAAAAGCATCATCAACATTTTTGCCGACTTGCCGCTCTTTTAGATTAATTCCCTCGGTTATATACAAATATGTTGTGACACCGTCCGCGAGAATCGTAGCCATCTGTCGGACTCTGGCGGTATTGCCAGCGCGACAATTATTGGACGCAACATTTGGATCGAGGGCGGGTTGGAAAAGCTCGCCAGGCAATTGAAATCGAAAGCGAGTTCCGGAGCTTCGTATTTTTAAAACTTGGAATCGGGAGTGGGTTAGGAAAGGTACACGATGATACCAGATTGGAGCTGGAGGATACGCTGGCATTCAGCGCGGGCTGGCAGCTCGAAATGCAGTCTTGGGGATTGAGTGCGTTTCTTTTTTGTAATAGGAGATAGCGATAATGACCGATGTATGTATATAGCGGGCTGTTTTTTCTTCCAATTTGATACTTTTTACATTCTTATTTGTACTGGATGTTCACAGTCAACATCTTCGCATCGATAGCTTTAGAAGGTAACACTAGATCGAATCACGATTCTCTTCAATATTTTCACGTATGCGTAGTAGCGCGAATTGCGACCGACACATTGGTGATCATTGTCACTACGTTCTGTAACAAGTTCATGGTAATTTCTTGAATTTAGATAAAAAGAATTAGTCTACCTTGAAAATATGGTGAATGAAGTTTTCTTTAAGCACTCAGCGAGTACGATCTCCCTTTGACCGGAGCAACGGGTCAGCATTTTTACGGGGGAACCCTACTATGACGGCTTAAAAAAATCAATTTCTTTTTGCATTTTCTTGTTGCATACACTTTTGAAAATATGTATACGTAACATCATTTTCTAATTTACAAAAATGCCGTAGTTACAGTACCTTTAGTAAGAGAGCATACAGCGGCAGCCCTTGTCGGCCGCATTTCATAGAACGGGTAAACGGCCAACCCCTGCTTTTTCGCCTAGGTCCCATTATATTTCCGACTATACTGACTTTTTTTGTTCTCCTTGTATTTCTATAGTATTAATGATTCCCTAGAACTCTTCTACCGGTTCCACAAGGTCCAAGGAAATCACGTCAGTTTATTTGGCTATAAAGTGACTTGTCGCGCACACGCTATTATGTGCGTCCGAAAATTCACAGTTGTGTTCTGCAGGAACGTTATAATCAATGCCCAATGTTATGGATCGAAAAGCTTCGCGACCGTCAGGAAGAAAGCCTACAACTGATGGTAGAAAACCCCAGCATCCTCAAAATCGTTATGAAATCGAAAGTGGAAAAACTTCGTGTTCGATTGCGTCCGCAAGAAAATCACGAAATGACTTCACTTCCGATAAAAATGTTACGATAAGGTATAGAGTTCTGAATGTTTTTTTTTGTGTTTACACGTTTAAGTAATTACGATTTTTGCAAAAAATTCAGTGGTAGGTGATACATGACTTTTCTCGATCGCAGTATTCTTGGACTTGTTATCAAATTAGCGGTTACATATACAAACTGCGGATTTGTTTCAATTGACTCTTACCCACTAATTGATAATGCGTATGAAGTGAATAAATGTTTTATTTGTCTACGGAGTAATTAAGTGTTGGATTAAACGCCGCTGACAAATTGTACGCTCTTATGGATTTATCACAAACTATTTTTCAAAGTTTCTATGGTAAATTTGTGGAATCCATAAAAAAAATACCGCGAACACTGTCTACTAGTTATTTTCCTGTCGAGCCGTTGCTAAAGAAATTGCGGGTACCTACTAATTGTAAAAAAGAATTATCGTTTCTGGAAATGGCAGCTGGATAAAAGATGATGGCAACCTTTATTCGGCATCCCGTCAATTGATTGGACTTTATACCGGAAAAATCCGCATATGACCAATGGCAAGAGGCACATTCAGAGATATGTAAAATTAATCATGACGGGCCTTCTGGTAAGATGCAAGTTGATGGATTTCGAGAGTTGTTTGAACGATTATAATCGTTGAACAACGTAATATACATCAACTGCACCTAAGATGATGACAGCAAGCGATATAAGGCTAGATGATCGATGCCAGATCTTATAAAGACACATTTATTGTCAATAAAGAATGCACACACCATGTACAAAAGCGGATGGAAAGTGTTCTGTAAACCGTGAAAAAAAGCAGTAACGGGTCTCGGTGGAAAAGGTTGATTGACGCATAAAGTCATCAATGACCCTACAAATTGTTATGCTCTTGCCATTCCTCGAAATCCACACAACATCACTGATATGCATAATAGGATCAGGACGATATACAGGGTGAGGCAGTTTATTTCTGAGAATGTTTCCGCACAACCACGCTTTTAGAATTATTAGGCTTCGGAACAAGATCGAAAGATTGAGATTCTGTTTTGATCCTATTAGTGTCCGAAATATCCAATAACAAACCAAACAAATGTTCTCTTCATAGGCAGAACTATATAAAGATGCCCTTTTTACGCGTGCCTTTTACCGAGTATACCTATGTTACATAAGTTGCAGAGTCGAGAGTGTCCTTATTGGGAGCCAATTGTGGAAGTACCTATGGGTGGTTTCCCTTCGAGATCCACAGAGTCCTGGACGCCTTCGGCACCGAAAGGGAAACTCGAGTGCATCTTATTACACTTCATTTGAAGACTCAAGTTTAATTTATGAAAATGGAGGTTCTAGCGAAAGCACAGGGCCAGCTGACAACTTTTATTTGGGTTTGTTCATTATGGTAGGTAAAGAAATTTTGTTTGCAATTCCAATCTTTATTCATAAACAAACAAAAATTATTAGTCAGCAAAATATTTCCCGTTTGCATCAATTACGTTTTGCCATTTTTCGGGTAGTTTGCGACTTTCTTGACGATAAAAACTCACCGGCACCGATGCGATAATGTCATCAAAGCATTTTCATATCTATTCAAATCTCGTGAAATATGTATTAAAATGATGGTGCAGTGAACAGTGATGCAGTGAAATAGGGAGTAAAATAGGGAAGGCGGCATATCTGGGCTATATGCCGCGTGTAGGAGACGTTCCCAGCTTAATGCAAAGATATGATTTGCGTCGCTTGCGCAACACGTGGTCGGCCATTGTCACGAAGCAGGATCACTTTACGAATTCCTTGGCCACTAAATACATACTTAGCTCCTTTTCTTCTAATGTATCGCTCAAATTGCTCAACTGTTGTTGATAGCAATTTGCCGTGATTTTTTCACCTGTTTGTAATATCGCGTAATACAAAACACACATTTCCAATCCCAACAAATACCAAGCAAAACTTTCTTTCCACAGATATTGGACTTTGGCATCGATGTCGAGGGATGATCAGGGTCAAGCCATAATTTTCTATGCTTGAGGTTATCGCGAAGAGATTATCACTTTTCATCGCATCTAACGATTTTGCGAAGAAAAGCTTTTATCCGGAATTTTGAAAGCAAAGTGAGTTCAGTATCGCACCGTCAACTTTCGTTGTCTCCCCTCCTTAGTTTATTCGGAATTCATCTGTCTTCCTCCTGAATCTTTCTCAATGTTTGTAAAGCAATGTATGAAAATGGCCTATCACGTAACGCTAAGTTGCTCGGCAAGTTCCTTTTCAGTTTACGCCAACAATGCTTGCAATTCATCCGTTTCAATCTTTCGCGGGCGTCTAGATTCATCTTCGAGAATGCTGAAATCTCCCTATCAACATTTTTGATACTATCCTTTGCACGTAGCATGACTTTCAGCGTTCGTTCCTTATGCAGCATTAATAAATAAATCATTTCAGTGACTTGAGCAGCATTTTTCTCCCGATAACACGCCAAGTGGATGAAAATTCGAATATGCTCTTTTGTTATTGACATTGTCGACACTATTGATTTTTGAGGTTTTCTATATCAAACGCCAAATCTCATGGTATTTTAGGAGGCCAAAGGTCAACGTTTTAAAACCGCAAAAGGGCGGGCCGGGAAATAAAATTCAAATTGTCCTTTTGGTTTTATTATCTCTAAATCTTAGAATTTTTCTGCTCTCCTAATACTATAGGACTGCTTTTGCTCAAATACAGTACTACCTTTCGATCTTACCAAAATATTCTTTGCACAATTTTATATTCAACCAACATTTATTTATTGTACTATTAATAGTGTGCATTTATGCTTGCCAGCATATTCATAATCGTGCGTACCTACAAGTTGTAAGCCAATATGTCTGATCGACGCGTCCTAATCGCGGATATAGAAATAAGGGGCTGGAGTGCCGCATTGATGATTGGTTCTGGTATAAATGCGCGAAATTTAAATAGGCGATATGTAGTTCGCTTACAATTATTAATTTGTATGATTAAATATTTTATTCAAAATACAGAAACAGGATGTTTTTTCATCTACTTTCGCTTTTGACACCAACATATATATCTTTCTTGGACACGCGCTAATTTCTTTATTTCATTTTTACTTCGCAAACGCAGGAGCATCCGTGAAAATATATCCTACTTAAGGTATCGAAAGTAGGTACGAATGATTCAGTTCTTTCGTTATTTTCCAAGTCGCTGCTTAGACGAACACTCGATTAGCTTTAAAATGGGAAATGGGATAAAAACAAATTTGCATCCAAGTTCGTTAATTAATTGTCGAAGATCGGAAAAAAGTATAAATAGGATATAAGCGAAAACGCAGGTAAGAAAATATGAAAAAAGTTTTCCGAGTTCGGTATAGTATGCGATAAGTGTGAACGAGGCTGCAAAAGAAAGACAACTCGAAAAGAAGATCGAATGAATGCGAAGCAAAATGAAAAAACAATCCGCAGGTTACGAGTCGAATTAATTGTGACAATACAAAAGTAAAACACTCAAATTACAAAAGTAAATATTTTTGAATGGACAGTGCGAAGGAGATTGCGGCAAGCAGGGCTCAAATCAACTGTGCAGTGCGTCGCCCCTTAATCGGAAACTCCGACAAAATTAATTGTTTAGCATTTGCAAAAAAGAACGTTCACAAACCAATAGAAACGAGGTGAAGATTTTCCGGAAAAACATCTTCGGATGACAGATACGGACCGGGGTGGCACTTGGATGGTTTGGGGATGTTCGCGTGGTCAGATTGCGGAAATGTGGCAGGAATTTACGGGATTATGACTAATATATTTCGTTGATTGACTAATTACTAAGAATATTTCGAAGAATCTTTGGTAAAAGTTGGACTTGGAAATGTTTTCATTTTTCAATAAGACAATGAGCCCAAGCACACGACGCACAAAACTGCAGCTTTTTTTTATTCTTGCCACATTAAATTGCCCGATTAGGCTGTGCAATCGCTGAATCTTAATCCTATTAAAAATTTGTGATCTATTTTGAACGCACAAAATACTAAAAGTAACGTGCCGGCGAAAAACAAGTGGTTTCGGTTAATACAGGAGGCGGGAGAGAACATCGACGCTTAACTTTGAAAACACCTCGTCGAGAGTAGGTACCCCTTGGCGATTGCAAGCTGTTATAGAAGCAAAAGGAAACAACTAATATTGAGCACTGAATTGATTGAAACTCTGTTTTTATGAAAAAATATTGTATATGCCAGTTTTCATTTTTTTCTCAAGTGCGTACTTTTTTGTCCAAGCATTGATATAAAATAAATTCAATAAAAAATGTGAATATAGTAACATTTAAATCCGTCATTGAATTCGCTTATTTTGTGGCTATTAATTAATCCGCGCCAAACAATATTTTCATTATTCTTTTTTTATAACACGCTGCCATATTTTCAGTAAGCTATTCGAAAAAATGAAAATTTTTGGAGGTGCGTACTTTATTTCGATCAGTACTCTACCTACATATGGTTATGCTTGTCATCCTCGCACCACAACGTGTCCCCTCTTTAGGGAACTCCCTCCCTCTTGGTCAACTTTATATTGCTTCGTTGAGCTGACCCGTCACAAAAACTAAAGATGACCAGACGTTGCCAAATTATAAAACAAGACTTTTAATCTCACCTTAAGTAAATGGACAGACATATATAATATAGTCAACTGTGGAGGAGATGGTTTCAGGTGGATGGTTATGTGGGCACAATCTCATATAAAAGGTAAAAAGGGCTAAGGAGTTTGAGAAAGCCTGTGCTCGAATTAAAGACGGATTCAAAAAAAGATATTTTCAAAACTCGGGAAAACTCCCAATACCCGTCAGCAGTCTTCAGGCAGGCGGACCAATCACGGACGAGTCGTCCTTTTAAACTGACGAGGATCTCGCCCCAGAATTCATTACAAGGTACAATACAAAAGTTTTGGAGTTCTTGTTGGGATCTAAAAAAGAAGAAATTCCAGCACTTAGACCAGTAACCGATCACTCTAATGTTCAGAAAATTCCACGAAGGTTAAAAAAATATATATATATATATTTCCAGTGATGTATAAGATACCCTATACAAAGTATCTGAAATACAAGATGCAAGATACTTAAAAAAAATCATTTCAGGTACCAGATACAAATAATTTTCTAAAAAGGTATCTGAAATACTAGATACAAAATACCTATCTTTCAAATACTTTTTAAAGATAAAATACTTTTGTAGGAAAACAATATTTAATTAAACTGCCAAGTTTATTTATTCAAAAAAACAATTTTCTATAATACAGGAAGTTTTAATCTTTATATTTTACTTGAGATTTTAGTATTAGTAATTCTTCAAACATATTGTCGCTCATCTTCCTTCTATGAGGCCTCATGATCATGCCCCCAAAGGAAAAGAGTCGCTCCACAGGGGCAGAGCTGGGCAAACAGGTGTTATATTTTAAGAATATTTTTTTTATTGTAGGATAAGCATTTAAGCTCTTAAAATTTGCATCTTTATTGTTCAGGTACTGGAGTGTCTCTAAATCACTGGTGCTGCTTGTGTTTTCACCACTAGCAATAGAAGAATCAGAGTCCTCTAGAAACATATAATAAGATTCATCTTTTGGTTTTTTTTTTTATATCACCTTCAATGTTGTTTAAAGCCTCTGATTTTTGTTTTTCAGATCGATTTATCTTTCTAGTTTCAGACAGGACAAGTTCTTTTACATATTCCTTTCGCGCTTTTGGTACCCATTTCAGTTTAAACATTGGATGGGACACCGAGGCTAATATAGCATCGTTTGCTGCTGATTCCAACTGCAAAAACCGTTTAAACCGTCTATCTAAGTTTTCTTCTATTACATCTAGCAGAGGGCTACAGTATTTCAGATTTTTCATTCTGAGGCTTTTGATAACATGTTGGATTCTGTATAATTCCGGTAACAGACAGCCATAATAAATATCTTTTTCCCCTTGCAGGCTTTGAATAGCTTCTGCTATTGGCTTTGAACAGTCCACATATTCACTCAAAAAGTGAATATCATTTTCTTTCAGCGGTGGTAACTTTAACATTTTCATGGCCTCACTAAGATGGTTCTGCACGGCTAAAAGATCTTGTATTGAATTATAGTAGGAGTTCCATCGAGTTGCACATGGAGAAGTTGGTGACTTCCCTGTTATTTGTAAATATGTCTCGCATGCCTTTGGGGATCTAGCACACAAGTTCCACACTGCTTGGCACTTTGATAATGCTGAGTCATGTAGTTTCTTATAAAGTGTATTTTTGATTCTTGCTTGTTTGAAATCAGTACTAGCAATCAGGTGTAGAGTGTGTGTAGCACATCTTTCATGTCCAGGCAGAATCCAATCACCTTCTAATTCTGATGAAGCATCCGGAAAAGCTTGTAGTACTAGAAGTGAATCATCATCTTCACTACCTTCATCAAGTGATGTTTTTTCAAGATCTTCTAATGTTTGTGAAACATGTTCATTTTCAACTACCTCTGAATCACACTTTCCAAATACCTCAAAAGCTTTCACCATATTTGAGCCGTTATCTGTAACCGTTTTAACAATTTTTGATAGTTTCAGATTATAGTCTGAATGTATATCAGCTATCATTTCAGCTACTTTTTCATATGTGTGAGCCCCCTTAAATCTTCTGCAAGCAATTGCTGCGCTCTTCCTTTCAAAAGTCTCACTTTCAATCCAATGGACTATAACCCCCAAGTAACTTCTTTTTGATGAAGACCAAATATCAGCTGTACTGCACACAAATTCAACATTGTCCAACTCTAGCTTAAGGTTTTTCTTAAATTCATTGTACTCATCACTAATTTTATTCTTAACTGTAATACGACACATAACCTTGGGAGGCTTAGTTAGTTGCTGTGAACCTTCAATCAATGCTTTAAAAGACTTATTCTCCACTATTGATACTGGTGACATGGTGTCAACAATAAATTGTACAATTAACTTGTCCAAATTAACAGATCTTGAACCGCTTACATCTGTAAGAGTAGACTGCTTCAATTTTTTACATGTTGATTGTGAACCACTGGCACCACTGCTACTAATCTCAGTAATTTTTCTTTTTTTAAGAGTTGTATTTTTAAAATTTTCATAATCTTGCAATAGATCTGAGTGGCCTTTAATCTGTAATAACATAAAAAAGTATATAAGTAGGTACACTTCAATAATATGGAAGTAAAAGCCTAGTAAGTAAAGTAAAATTCTAGCACAAAGTAAGTAAATAAATTATTTTTTAAACAAATGTATCAGTTTACAACACCTACCTTTAAATGCTTCAGGAAATTTGTAGTAGAAGTAACACTACCCTTTATCGTTTTCGAACATAGATTGCATGCTGCAGATACATTCACATCACTTCCATCCATTTGCTTAATATCTTTAAAGCAGTACTTTAAAATGAGTGGTATACTCAACTTGTTCTCTTTATCCCTGAAAACACAAAAGAAACTTTCTTAAGTACCTAATATAAATTTTATCATGGCAGTGACGAAGCAACGGGTTAAGTGGCCAGAATAACACCTAACATAACAGAATGAACTCTGATTCGACTCAAACTTAATATTAATGAACTTACTCACACATATCTGTGATTACTAAATTCGTGTATATACAAAAATACTCTGTGTAATAAATTAATAAATTGTTGTTATTCTAACCTAAACTTTTTTCGTTCTGTTCGCAAATTACCTACATACACATTTCTGACGAACATGTAATATGCAACTTAGCAAAATAAAATAAGACTTACGTTTCCATGTTCGCGATTCCGGAACTTACAAAGGCGATATTGCTGTTGATAATAATTATTATATATAATATAACACCGTACAACACGCAAATATGAAAAAAATAAGGAATGAGTGACAGCAGTGACAGTGGGACCAGTGTTACCAACTCAAGATCAAAATGAAATATCCTTAAGGTAGTCTTATCGTTACAGCGTTTCCGTTAGATTTCACTGAACATTTGCAGAAACGTTCTTTGATGTCATGTGTATATGTGTGTAAAATTTCAGAGGCCTTTATCGACTCAAAAATCACGATATTTATTCTTGAAAATCGTCACTTTTCGCAATCTCCCATAAGAGTCCGTGTTAAATATCGCAACATTATACAACGAGTATCTCGATAATTTGGTCGATGAAGTCTATTGAAATTTTGCACACATTTTTATATGACATCAAAGAAGATTCGATTAGTTTTATAACAAATCTTATGGAAACAAAAATTCATGATTTTGTTTATTATATAACGAATAAACTTTCCGTAGGATCAATTTGAATTTTGAGTATGTTGTTCTTTAGTCGATTTGCAACAACTTTTCATAATGAACTTTAACGCTTGGTTCACTTCCAATGTGAGAAAAAACGGGAATAAAATTTTAATCCCCCACCCAACGATAGGACTACCTTAAATAACCCTAAGGCAAAATACAAAAGCCCCAAAAAAAACTTGTGTTAGGTACTTATTCAAATTATTGTTTAAATGAGTTTCCCGTTTTATTAAGACAAATAAAATAAAACTTAGTTTTAATTACTGTTTATTAGAACTTATTAAAACTAATTTATTAAAGATCTACATTCTCAATAATTGCGAATAAATCGTTTAATACCCGATTTGGCGTTTCACGTGAGCTTTCGGAATTCTTGAAGTCATGGATGTTAAACTCGTATAATATTATTAGACGTTTTGCTATTTTTTTACACGTTTTGTTTAGCCAATGTGAGAAGTATTATTTATGCCTCTAAAAAAGGCCCTAAATATTTTGTCACCCTAAAAAAAGAAAGATAGTGTCGCCATCTGCCATTTGGTTTCCGGCAATATCAACAAAATGTTTAAACGACGCGCTGCGTTTAGTTGCGTTCGGAAAGAAAAACTGAAATTTATTTTAGTAAAAGTATGTTGGGGAACAAAGTATCTTCAAAATACTAAGATACCAAAAACATGTATCTAAATATAAGATACAAAATAAAAAATATAAAAAGTATTTCAAATACAAGATGTAAATACGTATTTTGTATCTTGTATCTGTATTTCAGATACTTCTAATTGTAAGATCTGTCTAAGATAAGTCACATCTCTGTATATTTCTGATGGCGAATTCATTTACTGTAGGTACCTACCCATACCTACCTATGTCTCTACACGAGAGTAGGCAGCTATGGGCCCGCACGACTTTCGTAACGGTTTTTCCGATTGCGAAATTCAATAAAAACATTAGTCACATCATAAACGGCAAGTATCCCCTATTGAATGGTCCTTTGTTTTTCTCGTTATCCTTTGAGCCGAGGATAACGAGGAGAATAATAAAAGCCTGGAAAATATTCAGCAGAGTGAAGAGAAAACTGAGACATCGTCAGAAAATCAAATAAACAATACTGTATGAAGACTATTGAAGATTTGATTACAGTGAATCAACGTTTAAAGAGGTAAAATTTTGCCCAGAATTGAAAAATACATGGGGCAAATGGACCAAACATGGTCTTCGTCAGAAGAATAAAACGGAAATCTTGGAACTTTACAAAAGCAAAACCGGTTTGTATGTCGAAGCTCCGAAGCTTAATTTACAAATTATTCCAATGCTAACTCAAATTGTTAAAAAGAGAGTCCATCACTTCGTAGAGATATAAAACTGTATAGACACGGCCTTGACACTTTTGGGAGCTGCAGTATTTATGATTATCGAGCTTCCACAAGATAGAATCGATGAGGACCTCTTTACAGATTGCCTCAGTCGCGTTGGTCAAATTATTTCAGATGCAATCCAGCAGCAGCCTATCGCTCGAAAAGCCCTTCATCAAGATTACCTACTTCACTTCCGGGATAAATGGCCAAAAAAATCCAGACGATGAACTCATCTTGCATTGTTTGTAAGGATATGCAATTTTTTTTCTATATAAACACCAATAAAAAGCTCCTAGCTAAAGAACAAAGTGTCTCGAGCAAGGAGTACAACATAATTTAACTAGAACTAGAAAATCTACTAGAAAAAGGTGCAATTAAAAAGTCTCCTCCAAGTGAGGATCAACTTGTTCCTTCCTTGTTCCTCGTCTCCAAACCCGATATGTCTAATCGTTTTTATTTTCAACTTGAACAAATTGAATGAATATATTATATGAAAGTTCTCCATTTCGTATTAAAGGGTATTAAAATCGTCCGGAGTTTGATTTCTAGAGGAGATTTTATGGGTCATTAGATTTGAAAGATGTCTTTTTTAAAAACATAGGAGGTCATATTTAAAAAAGCATAAAAAATTATTAAGTTTCAAATGACACAAAAACATGTTTCCATTGTGCTGTTTGCCGTTCGGCTTATCAATTGGTGTAGATATTTTCACAAAAATTATGATACCCATTCCGAATATATGAACGATAAGAGATGCATTTTCACGTGTTTATTTCGACGACTTTCTTTTCATCAGTAATTCAAACGATTCGTCGGAACGTGGGAATATTAAAGAAACAGTTAAATTATTAGAGAATTTAGGTTTTATCATAAATTTTGAAAAAAAGTCGATTGGTTGCAAATCAAAGATGTTAATTTTTATGTATTATATCGACAGGATTTGATACTACCCTTCTTCAAAGACAGCCAAGGCTATACATAGCATCAGCGATCTTAGAATACACAAAAATTTTCAAGGTATTAAGAGACGAGAAGACAAAAAATTTGTTCATTATGTTAAGCCGCTGGACCAACCTATGGTCCAGCTCCATCACAAACAATTGGTCATTGCGTGAAATCTGGCCTGTCTAAAGCTGGTGTAAATACTGATCCGTTTATCGGGTAGACATTTACTGGGCATGCAGTAGTAGCTGTTGCCCATTAATCGAGGAATAGATCTAGCCGCTATCGGGCAAAGTGCCGGATTGGCTCCAGAGTCTGAACCGTTTTTCAAATTTTATAATATAACAGACCCTTTCACTCATCCAATGATCAATTGGCTCAAACTGTTTTCCAACAATTTCGAGCGTACTACGTTTACGAAATACATATACAAAAATATTATAAAACAAAATTCTACACAACTACGTATAATAAGTAACTATCATCTTCAAACGAACGTTGACATATAACTTTGATGGATCCTCGCCACCTTTGGCGGGCTCGTTCAATTTTTCAATTATATCCTTATCATATATAAGTTACGTAAAATTGCTATAAACGAATAATCTATCGCTGTATGCCAACGTGCGGTTCCGCAAATCCAAAATTTTTTGAGGGATCGAGAATAGTCGGCATTGAGCGGAGTGGTGAGCATCGAGGCGAGGATCCAACGTATACTTACAATTAGTTAGTATAGACGGTACGGACCCCCTCGAAGACCCTCCAAAATGGTAGAAACTTTACATTTGCCCTGGGAGTCGATGGCACGGAGGGCCCATGAACCATTTTATAACTGCCTCGCTAGGCACAGTTGGTATCGAGAGCGCCGGGCTCACGGAGGGCGCATTTTTCGAACTTCGTATCGCGGGCGGAGTCTCCCAAATTCGCGCAGGACACGTTGGCATTGTATTGAGTGGAAGCTGTCGGCTTGTGCGCTACAGAGGAAATAGGTTCTACGAGATTGAGACAAGCAGTCAAAATTTCGACTCGGGTCATAATTGAGAAGCAGAGAATTTTGTTCTCTATGCGATGGACATGAAAAAACGAGTTGTTTATTATATTTGTATGCCAAAGAGATTGTTACGATTTGAAAATCTGAAAAAATCGAAACAAAAATGAAACCGCGTACCACAAAGGGCTAGCCCGTCCTTTTATTGTTTACATCCTTGCTTTTATTCGGAATACGTTTATAATTAGATTAAGGAAAATTATACGATTTTCTTTCGGATCTTTCACGTATCCTTTTTTGTTATTCACAGGTACATAGGTACGAGCATAACAGTTTAACAACGTGTAAGAGGCAGGTAAATAAAAATTATGCGAAACACTACAAACAATTGTGATCGATACGAATATCCGTAAGGTGCGTATCGGGGTAGGGGCGGGTCTTGTTCCCACACTTTTCAATCATTGAGGTTATTTTTATTTGAAAAAAGTTAAAACGATCTCCGTCAATGTTCATATTATATAATCCATAATGGATAGGAAATCTGACGCGAGCTCGCTCTCGGAATGTAACAGCAGACAAATGCTCTTATATAAATGTTCTTGTCTCAATTTTTGTGCTCCATGTATGGTAGTTGTTTGAACATGGCATAACTTGCTCTGCGACAGAGGTTGGACGATATACTACCAGAATTCAACATTACCTACATATATACCTACCGTCGCGTGAGGCCAGTCGTATACATCTCTCATTCCCCACGCGCATATAAAATATCATAATCAGTCATATTCACCAGTAATCCTTCGCTCCCTCCTTTCGAAAGACTGCCCTCATTCCTCTATCACCTTTCTCGCTCTCTCCCTCTCTCTCTTTCTCTTTTCCCGACCTTTCTTCTTGCAATCGCACAGGTGCAATGTATGAAAAAACTATGCAAAGGTGCCTTTATTTGGATTAGGTATAATTCTTTTGCTTCTATATGTCCCGTTATCATAATTGAACTCCGCACGTTTTTATACATTGAAATTAGTGCGTGTTATACTAAAGCTCGGAATATTTCTGAACTTAAGGTTCATTCGTTGTTCGAAACTATTTCTGAGCTATAAATCTTATGGTATACTTTATTTTTCTAATCATCCTTGTCACTTATTATTCCTGTTTTGGTTTTGTTTTACTAGTATTGCTGATTATTAGATTAGTATTAGATGTGTTTTTAGTTTTTTTTTTTTTTCTATAAATTTCTCGACTTCATTCCTATGAAACTGAGCAAATATCTTCATTAATGTTTTAACACGATATGGGATTTTTTTCGGTAGGTACATAGTCGTGTCTTAAGATTGGACAAGGTGAGCTGTGTGCGAGTGTTCTAGGACTTGTATTGCGATCACGAGTGTTTCGATGATCCGAAAAACAAAAGCAAAGTATTATTATCGTATAGGTAAGAATGTCGTTAAAAAAGCGATGAAATTGTGAAAGACTAAAAATATTGCCTTTTTTTCAAGATTCATTAGTTCTCTATAAACCGGAATTTTTATATTGGAATTTTTTCACAGTAAGGATAATAGGGAGATGTGTTCTAGGCGCGATACTCGATAGCATAAGGCTTCTCGAAGCTCGATTACTCCGACAATTTTCTGAATTTTTTAATTATATTTTAAGAGAACATTTTCAAGACTATACTTCAGCACACTAGAAACAATCTGTTTTTCAAACGGGAAATGTAAAATACACTGCCACTAAAAATGCAAGGTGTATACGAAAATGGAGCGTTCCATGCGCATTAATTATTTTTACTTTTATAAGTTCACCGTAATTATTATCGGTATTGTTTGGCGGACAATTTCCATACGGCGTTATAGAGTTATTACCGTTTATATATACCAATGCAAACGAAATTATTTCAAGTTCTATTATGAATATGTTAATAATTGATGAACGGTTTTCAATCAATATACGTGAATATCGAATAGTTATTTTTGTTTTGTATCGTTGGTTATCGCGAGCTCGCGAGTCACATTTCAGTCGAAAGATCGTATTGAATGCATCTTGATATGAATGAACCGCGAGAGAGAAAGAGGCTCTATAAAGTTGGCTGACATTGACTTTGCTAAAAAATTTGTTGTTGAATCTGAAGTTGTCCAGTTGTTTCGCCAACCGTTTCGAGTAAATAACAGGAAATTAACATTTGTCCAATTATTGTCAAAATCAACTTAATAAATTTAGTAAAATGTAGCACCAATTGCACCAGACTGTCTCCGAGTGTTCGATAACGCCCGCTTGTGGGCGCTGGAGATATACAGGGGACGGTAAAGGGCCCAGAGAAAATTGTAATTATTGCGATTGTCATCTTAAAATGTAGTAACGTTAAAAAAACTTGGGGGAGGGGTGGGGGTGGGGCGCTAGAAAATATTATATTGTCAAAGTGGGCGGTAGACGAAAGAAGTTTGAGAACCTCCGAATTACACCATGATCATCATATGGCGAAAAAGAATTTACATATTTTTTTAAAGCGCGCAGTATGTCAAGTATCATATAATCACTCGATAACGATGAGGACATGCCACAAACGGTAAATTGGTTTATTTCGATTGAAAGTCACGCGCCTAAATCCACCCTTTATGTCTCGTAGCACCTCTCGATATTATTTCTCATGACGTGCGATACGAGTTCCGAGTAGTCCTATATGTGATGGGAGAGACTGGGCTCTAGCGCAGTAGTACGCAGGGAAGGAAGGTGGAAAGAGTGAGAGGGATCGAGCGAGTGTGCGAGAGGTGGGGGCGGGGGGGGGCAAATACAACAATAGTCCGTTCGATGCTGCATCAGAATATACTCACTCATTCCGACTCTCTCGGTCTCTCCCTCTCTGTATAGCTGTGGATGTACCATCCCTCTGGAATAGATTCATTATGCTCGTGACCATTGCAGCTATGTCGGGAGTTGGAAAACAACTATTGCTTCCATTACCACGTCGATTCGTGTCCCTCACGTTATTGCACAGAGATGAGCATATGTGCGCATATTATCCTAGTCTCTTTCTCTCTCCCACGCTCTTCGTCTCGCGCGTTACGCGCACCAACGCATATCTACATTCGTGATACGGTTGCTGCTGCCTCTATCAAGTAGTACGTACATGTCTGTTACACTATACACGCCTGTTTCACGCTGTGTGTTATTACCAAATTGCCCGGGGATCATGATGAAAGCTCTCCTAATTAAAGGATATAGCTGCTCGTTCGATAAATAGCTCAAGACTTTTTTTGATGGGCCATGGTTAAGGCGAGAGTTTCCGTTTTTAGGCAAACACCCCCGATTTTTTGTCTACAGATGGCTAATTGTAAATGCTGGAGGTACACTTATTGATCTTCAAGTTAATTGGACAAAGAAATAAATTGAATGAAAAATAAATATTCACAATCACATTGATGAGTTTTTACCACGAGGGATAGAAAAGGTGAACGACGAGAGAGGATGCTGGACGCTTCGCGACAATCATTGAACTGGTTCGCTTCGGCTGAAAAAATAAACCACTTCTCTATTTGGCAGATTAGTAACTATAGCTCGAGACTCGATCGTATTTTTGGAATTTGGTTTAAACAGCCAGAAAATTAAAGAAAGTAGGTACGTCTCACGTTTTTTCTTTGTCCACCCGTATCATGCGCATATCTGTTACGTATCGACTTCTTCCAACCTATATACATATATAACTGGAAATTTTGCAATTATTACAATAATATTCGGAACGTTATGAACATTAAAGATTTTAGATCTCAAACAAAATTCGTGTTAAACGATTACTTTTTGTTTTCGTTCTCTACAGCAAAGATGCAATGAGCGTGTTCTTCTATTGGAATGGGTTTGGGTTTGATACTTGTTTCGCACAAGTATCACGATCCCTTTGCTTTGGGGTGCTTAGGTATGCATTTCCATACAAATAGATTCGTCTCATTTCTCGAAATCCGTTTGCGTGGAAGGTTGCACGACTGTCCCAAGTATCGGATCAATTTCGATCGTAGCTTTTTCTCTTCGAACCAATTACCTAATTAAATCAATATTTAATTATGAATAATCAATACACAGGAAAATCTCATAATGATGTATTTGTTATTTGTGTCTATCATCTGAAATTGCAAATATGGAATATACGAGATAATTGTGGGATGTGTACTCATCTCGAACTTATCTCTATATGTGCAACAAGATGGATAAGCGGATAATTGCCATCGCGCTCGCGAAAGTTGTATGACGGAGCCAAGAGCAATTCATTTTTCAGGGCATAAAGTATGCTCAATTTAGTGTAAACACACATTTCGTAGATTCATTGGCTTCAATGATAAGTTTGGCACCCCCTTTATTACACTAAAAGCGGAAATAATATATCTATTGGATAATATTTTAAGATGTTTTGTTGTTGTTGACAACAGCGGGTGTATTAATGTTATGTATTAATGGAAATTTGTTAGATCGCATTCTGCACCTTGGCATATGACGGTATAGCGAATGGGGGACAACCTACACCGCCGTCGAGATTCTGATAGTTCATCAGAAATCCGGACCGGTGGCTTCCAAGTACGCGCTCTTGCACAAGAGAAGCGCTACGTGGGCTATATAAATCCTTTCATCCTCTCTACTGTACTGGGCTTTTACATGGGGCCTCAATATTTTCATAAGAACAAAAGACAAATTTACGAGGATGTACTTGCTATTTTACCACTGCAGAAACTTATGGATTACCCTAAATGAAATTGACTAGTAAGTATTAGGGATGGGCGATTCTTGGATCGATCTTGAATCGTGTTGGCGGCTTTTCGAGAATCGATTCGCTTAATAAAAATCGATTACAATGAATCGATCTAATAAGAACTAATCTAAAAAAATCGTAAGAACTGAAAACAAAAAAGAAATTCTCAAGTTCTTTTTTATAATTATGTTTTGCCCTGTATTTTTTAAATTCATAATGATAAAAACAAAATTGTCTAAAACATTGTTTTATTTTACTATTTTACAAATATAAACTCATTTTTGAGGATTCTTTATTATAATGTTATATAGAAAAACGTGAAAATAGCCATTTTGCGAAAAACATTTAATCTTTCTTCCATCTGTTATTCTTTGAGCGTTCACGATTTAAAAAAAAGTAAATGCTGTAGGTGATCTGGAGAGAGTCGATTTCTTGGCTCCGTTAAGATATTGCCAACTCGTGAAAATAACCTTTCGGAAGGTAGCGACGTTGCGGTATTGATTCGATCAATAGAAAGGTGGATTTTCTTTTAACTCTACTAATGGTTGTTCTTATAATTCTACGCGTAGATACCTAGTATTTTACGTAATGAATCGCAGACACAAATTTCAGTTTCGGCGTTGAATAAACTCGTTAAATGTTTAGGAAATCGAAAGGTATGAGACAAGGTTGAAATTGAACCAAGAACTGAGGGTAAATGCGTAAATGTGGTTCAATACCAGTTTTGTTTTAATTCTACTATGTATTCTTAGATGGTGGGAACTCGCAAAGTGCAAGAACCGGGCATAACTACAGCGTTCAGCCGCAGAATCGCAAGTTTGCTTATAGATACCACTAATCGATTCTAAACATGAAGGATCGATTCATGGAAGATCGGGACAATAAAGAATCGGTACAAAAGATAAATTTTTTAAGACCTCATGGATCGATCTTGGGAGAATAGAGTCGAGATCGTCCATCCCTAGTAAGTGTCGTCTATAGGAATAATCATATAAGCACTATGTAGAATGCTATGAAAATACAGACTGAATAAAGATACCACGAACCCGATGCACTGCTCAGTTTTCTTACTTATTTTTAAACAATTTAATCACGTCGTATGTCACAGTGGGTTTCGGACTTTTTTTTGTTATTATAACATCATTTTTCAGTTCTTTCGTCACTTTATATTACGGACTATTGTTTATATTATGATTCTATATACATAGTTGATGGAGAGACGGTTTTTGCAAATTAATTCACATTTTCGCTAAATAACGCGCTTTCGAAAATGCGTTTTCTTCTGATCCCTTTTTGTTTATCAATGGTGTAATTTCGTATCTAGCGGGAACGACTATACTGCTAATAGCAAAACAAAATAGTAACTAGTTTTAGTCTGTAACTTGTATCACATTGCGCTAAATTAACGTGGACTACAGGTAAGAAATGATCATAGCTAAATAAGACACGCCGAATTATCGAATAGAATATATTTTCAATGGTTATCCAAAGTTTGGATGTCATAAGCAGCACAATTTCAACACTTTTCGATCTTGACCCGAATCGTTCGCTTGTCATATTGATATCATCATTGTAGCAGTAGACTCGTGCTACGATTTCGGGGTCGCACCACTCTTGATCATAGTATCAGCATAATATGATATGGTACGTTATAAAAATAATATCCCTCACATTATTTAATTTATAATATTCTTGTATCATTCTGCCTGCATTACTGACGTGAGAGTTCCCTGCGGGAGAGGCACTACTTTTCAGGGTTAATTATCCGTTGACCGTAGATCGTTACAATTAAACGATAAATCAATGATAAATTTCTACCCTAAAATTCTTTTCTACTTATAGGCAGACCATTTTTGTTGCCTGAGTACGAATGTTAGTCGCCTATGCTCATGAGCATTAATAATAACAGAATTATATCGTATGTTTGTGTGCGAATGATTTTATGTATTTATTTATATCTTGGTCCTGATATTTTGTCGTAATACGGACTCTCGTCACTTTTATTCTAGTATGGTATCATTCGTCGATACTTGGTGAATGTTTCAAATGACAAATTCTGATTACGATATAATTTCTAAACGAACATTCTGTCGAATATGGCATCGAATTGATGCAGCAATGCCCACTGTTGCTCGGAGGGGACTAAAGTTTCACTAATTGTAACACAAAATACTTTACAAATCTTTTGAAACTTTCAAATTGTTGGAGGGGTAGGCATTAGGACGTCTACGATTGAACTGGTATGAAACGTGTATATAAATGGAGTTATCGTTTGGGCACAATTCGATCGCTATTTGTGGAATACCTGGGCCCAAACCGTATATCACACGTTATTTCGCGCTTATAACGAGCTAGAGGTGGAAATTCACCACCGCCAGCAGACGAGATAAACTATCTCCGTCGTTCTCTCTCTCTCTCTTTCTCTCTCTCTCTTGCCTTCTATTCCGCTCTTTTCCCCACAGTACAGTGCCTTGGGGCAAGTGGGCAGTAACGTTTGACGAGCGGCCTAACCCTGCATAATTGAGTGCAGTTTCACGATTTAAGACGTCTTATGTATCACTCTCGTCTCTACTATTTACTCTGATACTGCTGTGTTCCCTATCGGACACAGTTAGTCCGCAGAATAAAGTCTCACGAGGAGTTATTGGCTCGTAGATGCGTATTCCAATATTGAAATATATAATAAAGGTTCGCTTAGCTCGAGTTTTGGAGAATCGACATCACTTCCCCGATGGAACTCTTTTATTGGCTATAGAGTCGGGTAAATAGTAGGTACTAAATAGGCTCATCTATGACTTTAAGTGAGTGATTATCGCCACCTCGCCGCTATATTCTCTTTATGGTGTTTATGTTCCAATTTTTATCCGCCGTAATTGGTGTGCGCAAATTATATAATATATTAGATGTTTGTGCTGCGTGGGGTCCATGGGCCTCAGTCCCCTTGTGCGAAGGACATAGGGATCCTTATGTCCTCTACTGTGCTACACCTCCCCCATGTAGTCCCCCATTTGGCGTACCATCATTGGGATCTTTTTTAGCAGAGGGGACATATGTTTATAATAAAGAGGAGAACATAACAAAAGTAAACTCTTGGCGCAATTTATATACATATACGGATATGTAAATCACGGTACGGGTTTCAATGAAAGCTGACTTGTTTGCGAATACGGACGAAAGTGCAGATACAATAGAGGGGAGGAGGAATCGATCGAAAATAGCAAATTTTCACATTAATAATGCACCAATACTTTATGTTTATCTTCCGTATTAATGTAATCAATACAATAATGTGCATCCTAATGTAAATGGATTAATGAACATAATTCGAAAAATGAACGTTTCAGCTATTTCGTAACTGTACTATTAAATTCGTAGTAATAATAAATATTCTCAATTATTAGAGGGCAAAAGAGAATCTCTAACGTTGCAGAAGAAGACAAAGATGTGATAAAAAGAGGAGACAGAATATAAAGTCAAAAAAATGCGGCTTCACCGTCCGATATTTCCAGCTCTACGTACTCTTTTGCTCTCTCTCTCTCTCTGTTTTATTCCAATACTAGTTTCTAGGATCTCACAACTCTTCACGCTCGCGTTCCGAGAATCTCACTTTTCTCGGTTCTACTCTCTGGCGCGCGCACGCACGCGCCTGGGAGTCGAACGTTCCACAGCATCTATCTTCGCTCGCTCGCAAAGAGGCCAAGTTCGTTAAGTCTCACTCCCTTATACTGCGCATGTAGGTATATTCTATATATACATAGGTATATAAAGCTATCCACCACTCCCGCTTGCCACTCACTGTGCTTCTTCTTCTTCTTGTACTTCGTTCGCTTCTTCAGCTGCGATGAAGCCCGGCGAGGAAGAGAGTGAGGAACGGAGAGAGAGGGAGAAAGAGAGAGAGAGAGAGAGAGAGAGAGAGAGAGAGAGAGAGAGAGAGAGAGAGAGAGAGAGAGAGAGGGAGAGAGTGAGTGAGGCTGAGTAGCAGAGTGGTGGGGGCGGAATGGGAGGGAGGGAGGAACTGAGGGAATGGTTGAGGGGGAGGTAGAGGAAGAGGAAGAGAGAGAGAGAGAGAAAGAGAGAGAGAGACAGAGAGTTTCTCTATCTCATCGTCTCTTTTTACCTCACTCGACATGGAAGGTGCTACGTCACTGTCGATCGTATTTTCTCCGTCCCTGTTCGTACCACTGAGTGTTCCCTCGCTCCTCGGGTTCTTCTCTCCTTTACAGTATATAATGTATATATGTATACGTGTGGGTACCTATGTATATATCTCCGTCGTACGCCACGCTCACTCACATAGCGCTCTACGCTCATCCCTCGCTCTTTCCCCTCTATTCTCGTTTCTGCTCGTCGTCCTTTCTGTCGTCCTCTGCCGCGTATTATATACCTAGGTATATACATTCGTTGGTATCGTTTCTGTCTCCCTCTGGCGCTCGCCTCCTTTTTGCTTCGACTCTCCTCCCCGTACGCGTTCACCTTCCATATTCTCCTACCAACCTTCTCTTCTCCTTCCTCTCCTCCACTATCCCGTTGCCTTTGCGCTTCCTCTCGACTAACGCCCTTCTTCCCCCTTTTGCCAACTTCCGCTTTCACTCTCTTTCTCTGTTTCCATCTTGCGCCGCTATGGGGCGCTACGTCCCGTTTTACTTCATTAGGGGATATGAGTTTTTCCATCCTCGTTGAAACCGGCCGAGATCCGACGTAAAGGCCTCTCGCTTCCACACTCAATGCTCCAAACATTTTCGATACGACATCCAACATGACCTTATACTATATACTGCGCTGATATAATGCTTTTACTACGTATATTTACATGTATATTAAGGCAAAATTTCTATTTACCCGATGCACGCAGAAGCGACGCCACCCCATGAGATTGTCCCACTTCGTGCGCACCTACCCCGTAGCGTCGGGGCTTTCTTTGCGAAATATCATTCGGAAAACATTGTGCCAGATCTTGCGTTTTCCTTCCTCACGCGCGATCACAGAGCATACGACTGCTTTTCATAAAAAGAACAGAAATATGTCGGATGATATAAATATATTCATGAATCGGTGTTTATACGAGATAGCGATTTTTTATGAGATCGAAATTTGTGTCAAATGGTAAGCTTGTTGCCGAGTAAGCTCACATTGAGTCTATCTGAGTCGATGTCAACTTCATATCATACGGCCTGAACTGTTTTCCTATGCGCCCTCCACAGTTGGTAATGCGTTGACTTGCGCCACTTGGAAATAAGAAAGTGTAGAGTAGAATAAGAAGTGTTTACGCGTAAGTAAAGAATATTTAAGGTGTAGAGATGTTAGTTTGTCGAGAGGCTATATGTAATAGTGAGTGTACAGTTTTTCTATAGCACATTGGCGGTCGGTTCACTTTTTTACTTTGTTATTATTAATACTTTATCGGTAATGATGATAATTTTTTGCTACTTATTACAGAGTAGGCGGCGTGTAACAATTTTTCAATGTGCTCTTTGTGATTTATAGAGTCCAAAATCATCTTACACTTACCCAACTTGTGGAGTATTACCTATGTAAAGAGATATGTATAATTGATAAAGTGCAGAAATTTTCTATCTAGAATTGAGTTTCTTTGATTCGAGGCACTACTGACTCATCTCCTTCTCAACATTATAACGATAACAATCTTACTTTAGCTACCATTCGTGAGAAGGAATCGAACGAAATGTCACGAAGCTTTTCGTTCCGTCCGAGTCCCCTGAGAGCATCGGAGAGGGGACGGAGCCCTTCGAGCTTGCGAGGGTGCCACGAGGTTCTACTCACGACGAATCCCCCTTTATTTTCGGCCTAAGGTCGTCCACGTGGCGAAGGGGATGATCTCTCTCTCTCTCTCTGCCTCTCTCTGCCTCTTTCTCTCTCTCCATATATATACACATATAAACCCTGTACGCCGCCGGTTCTGCGCTCCTGTTCTTTCCCGCTCGCTCGCTTCCTTTAAATTAGCCCGATATATTTGCGTTCAACATTGTTTTCGGCAATGTTAAAGCTCCTCGATAACATAAATCACGCTGTTAATATATATTCGTCATTGGTATAAAAAAACGCGAATTGCTTTAAATAAATATTTTTCAATAAAACCGTATTTATTAATTTATTTTTTGTTATCTAAGAACCGCTATAGTACGATATCTGAATTTAAATATTCCTTCAATATTAATCCGTACTTTGGTGGATGGAAGAATATTAGCAAACAATCGTAGTATTAGTATAATACTAATTGCGCCCTTTATATGTATAAACCAAAGAAATGATTTTAAAAAGCGCCCGTGCTTTATTTATACATAAGTCATCCCCACTGACTGTAGATGCGACGTTTTTATAGATAGCATATGGTGTACATACCGATAGAACTCTGCTTTAAAACTCTCGTCGTGTATTTTTGCATCGCAGAGTATCCAGGAAAAGTTCAAACTATCTCTAGGCTTCGTTAATAATCCGTTACTATTATAAAGTATTAATAATCAATACCACGACTTTCATTGCCCATGGGATCCTCTGTAAAACAATATTTCGTGCGACATAACGAAACCCGGGAATAGATAATTCCAGGAATCTGGCAAGGATTTATTTCATCCAAATCGATAATACGAAAAGGGTGCTTGTATAATATGAAAAATATTTTTTACCACTTAATTAGAACGACGTTTGGACTCGACTTGTCGCTTCGTACTTCATGCTGTAAAAGTTTGATGTTCAAACACCGTAACGGTTTTAATGATTTTTCACTGCGTTAATAAATAAATTTGGCATATTTAGTAGTTTCTAGAGTTGAAAGTCATGTAGAGTAGAAACGAAATCGCGAAAGCGAACAATTATTTTGGTGCGTTTTTCACTCTCAATCTAGAGAAACAACCGACCTGCTTATTAAAAAGGGTGAACTATTTTGTGACATTTCTTAGAATTTACTTTGTATTATCTAAGTAGGTACTCTATAAACGATTACATCTTACGAAGTAGGTTTTTTGCTGTTTGCAAGTAATCTAGCTGACTTTATCATTTTTTTTGACTGACAAAAACGACATCAGACACAAGTAGTCATCTAATTTTAAAGGAAATATTTAGAAGTAGGGTGCAATAAATGTGCAAGAATGTGTAAATCGAGAGCTTTTCTCACTTTGGCAAATTTGTATCGTTAGTTTATGGCAGTAACGTTCGAATTTCCATTCGAGTAGCCACGATAGTCTTCTCCCGCTCCGCACATCTCGACCGTTCTCTCGTACGCATCTGTGCCACTACAGGATTTGTGATTTAACTTGGAGTTTCGCTTATAGTCTAGGTCATGGTCATCGATACATTCGTATCGATCGATTAATACTGTCGCGCTTTCTGAAGGCGGCAAAGAGGCCGCCGACGCGTCGGCTAGCTCCTTGGCATATGAAGGAAACATCACTTGATCGCAGTTAAGTAGTTTCCGAAATATTCGATACAATCCTTATTTATCGCCTCTTTATAGAACAAAACAGAGAGAAAATTCATTAGTGCACTTGGTTCATTTTTTGATTTTCCTATTTTGCCAATTTTTTCAAGCATCAAATTATTTTTGTAGAAATTTTCGACCGCAAGTGGTTAATCCTTCACATACATAATAAATACAATTGGAAATAAACTACAATATTTTTCACCCGAAAAGTCACTATTTCCATTTGCCATAAATAATAACTGCGCATAAAGAGGTTAGAGTTTAGTCGCGTCGTTGCCCCATTGGGTTAGTGCCTACTAATTTCATACAGAGCCCTCTGTGCGTGATATTGCGTCTGGATACGGAGTTTTATATCGTCCAGCCGATTACTAATGGGATGGTGGGGGGGGGGGGGGGGGGGGGGGGGCATCCGTTGAATTCTCTCAGACATCAAAGTCATCCGATGTTTTTCAAGAGTTATCAATTTCCAATAGTTTCGCTGTCATAGCTATTTAAAAAATGATGAATTTACATACATACATTTTGAAAATATGAAGAACTCAAATTATGAAGAACTCAAATTAATATGAATAACTCAAAGAACTCAACACACTTCGATTTTACCTTTCTGCAAGTGTACATTGTGTTTGTAAGATGAAAAAAGGGTGCCCTGCAACGTTTTTTTCACCTTTCGCAAACGAAATTCACGGTAAGGGACGAAAGGTTCAACGAACATATCTGTGGTTCGCTGATCTCTATAATTTGTAACTATCTATTGAAATGTTCTATGAACCTTTGATGGCTTTGAACAATCGTATAAAAACAAAACAAGTCCGAACGATCAGATTTTAAACAATAATAGCAGATCCCAATCGAGTTTACAATTGTTTTAAAAAGTTAATCGCAAGTCTCTTAAGCCAAAGTAATCTGAGGGAAAGAAAGCTGCTATTTACGGCTTCTAGGTACATTTTGTCTTTGTAATTTTTACTTATAGAAAATGGTTTCTCCAGAAGAGAGGCGACACGAAGAAAAATAAGTGCTCGTAAAGATGGTTCCGGTAATGCGATCAGTCTGAAGCAATGTGCAAACTTCAATTTATAGGTTTTTGTCATTCAACGTTTTGCTGTGTAGACTTTTTTATTATTTCTTGTTTCTATTCATTTGGTAGGTATACCGAGAGACAGGGAGAGCGTCGTTCTGGTACGCTGCACTGTGTATATGATTCGCCCGAGAGAAAGAGATAGAAAGAGCCGTGAGCGGTGAGCGGAGAGAGAGAGAGAGAGGGGAGAGCTGGGATCGATCTTCCACGGGTCGGAGGAGGGGTCGCGAGAGAAGCGACCTCTTCTTTGGAACAGCGAGATCCCTTTCCCTCGTCACGATTTGCACCCTACTCCAATAACATTGCAAAATTATCCCCAAAAAATCCGAAATTTTCAGCCGGTACAGATTGAAATATAACCCAATTTCATTGCGTACCATAAATATCATTAAGTAATGAAATAATTATAAAAGGTATAGGATATAATTGAGATGAAGCAATCCATAATGGGGGTGCCATAACGAAATGTATTATATGGTCCAAGTTGAACAAACGATGATATCTATCGTTCGTCGTACGAGGTTAACTTTACGAGAGGTACGAGTATATATATATAGGTATATAATATATCCATCGTGGAGTAGGTACACAAAGAACACGTGAATCGATCCTCCCGCTCGTCTCTTTCACTGCATCGTGTGACGAGGCTGATCTATATACGCGTTGGCACTACATCGTTGCCCCGTTTCGTTTTTTTCTTCTTTGAACCTGCGCGGGAATCCGTGTAGACTGGCCGAAAGAGCGACGTCCGCAATTGGCCAAACGCTTGTAGGTACCTACATACCTATATGCCCTACTGTTATGTAGTAGTTTATCCCTCGTACCCATATGGTAGGTACTTACATCGTTGTGTACCTACCCTTGTTTTGTATGACCAAGTGTGCCACTTTGTCGTGGTTCTTGCACCGAAAGCTAATTCGTCAAAATATGTATATAACCTATTCCACATCATTTCGACCACTTTTGAACTCGACCATTTTTAATTTTGCTGAATATTCTATATGTTATATTATGCACCCAGGTACCCACTAAACATATTTTTGCGAATTTTTGCAAATTTTTTACTCAATCGGAAAAAAGTAATGAATTTTGAAAAAAAACGTCTTTTTTCAATCTTTTTCAAACGCCCATAACTTTTGTAAAAATTCGTTAATCCAGACGTTCTTTTCTTCAAATTTTTCGTTTTTAAACGCGCTTTTCAGAAAAACAAATATTCGAGTCACACTCGATGAAATTTTTCATTTTTTTTTTGTGAAAAATATTTTTTTTTCAATCGAAAAAAAGAAATAGAAAAAAACACTGCCCACTACAAATCTTACAGTATTAAAGTCGGCATAAATGTAAAGTTTAAAAAAAAGTGGAAAATAAAAAATAGGGTTTTTCGAAAAATTGATATTTTTTTCAGGAAAATTGAAACGCTGTTTTTCAATCGGAAAAAAACAAACAGAAAAAGATACCAGCGCACTGTGAATCTTGCCGCATTATACTCGGTATAAATCAAAGTTTTAAAAAAATTAGTTGAAAACCAAAAATAAAAAATGAAGTTTTCGAGAAATTGAGATATTTCATTAAATAATGAAAAATTTCATAGAGTATGACTTGAATATTATTTTCGTCTTTTTTTCCGCAAAGAAAAAACAATCGACAATCTATTATATAAGAATATGGTGTTTTCTCTGATTATCCGATATATAATACAGCATTAACTGAGAATGCCGGTATATTGCGGGGATCGACTACCAATGCCGATATTGCAGTGAACCTTAATGGATAGCTTCCACGTGAAGATGAGCCGCAAGTACCGTGTTTAATTGTCACTAAAGTAAAGTGTGATTTTGATCCACTGTAAATGGTATTTGTAAAAAGACCGAATGGATGAAAAACCATGGCCACGACATAAAGTTCATTCAGGAATGAAACTCGCATCGGCAAGTAAAAAGTAGGTACATGCTTTTCCTACCGACAAGTTTATTTTGCCGATTTCCTACGCTACGTCTTGAACTGGGACGGCGGGCTGAGCCTAAAAAATATTACGTCAATTTTATATTCACAATGTCAACAGTTTACACTAAGATTGTTACATGACATTTTAATGAGAATCATTGGTGAGTACCTAAATATGTATATATCCACCGTTCGCGACGGTTGTTCTTGTAATATTTTGCCGGGTCCTTTGGGGAACGATAAATATGTATGTAATAAGTCACACAAAATTATATATGTACAACTAAACAAACATACTTCATTAATGCATCGTGAATAATAATATATCAAGTAGTTGGGACGAGGATCAAACGAAATTGCAATAATTCCTTAGCGATTATGATACCGTGGTTTGATTCCGATAGCAGACTTCAGGTTGGGCGGAGGGTGTATAGATCCAGGGTATTTTTATCGAGCTATGCGATGTCGGTGTTCCTGACGCCAATGGTGCTACCACACGCGTAAATAGGTATAACGATACGCCGTTTCTACTATACTGACGCTGCTGGTTTGTACGATGACTCGTTGACGTATTCTACGAAAAAACCACTAACAAAGGGTTAGGCGGAGTTGAAGGTATGGAAGGATCTAAAGAAAATAAAGCAATACTGTAAATTTCTTTTATCAAATATCCGTAAAATGAAAACAGAATCATATCAGAAATAGCGGTGATTAATTTAAATAGTGTCAATTAACGCCAAATTGACGATTCAAATTCGGTCGAACTTGCTCGTTGATAGTACTTACATCTTCGATCGTGCCGGCTAATTCACGCAATTTTGCCTTTCGTAGTAATTTAAAAAGGTAGACATTGAAATTTGCTTGATGCTTCTTCATAATTTTGAAACACTCGTGAGTTTTTCATTCTTAATTAATAACGGTCATATTTTAGGTTTTCTCCGACAGAGACTTTTATTTACGATCGAAAGTTGATTGCTTTTTAAATTGATTAAAATTAAGATGAAATTAAGCTAAAATTAACAAAAATGTGCCAAGTTCATGTGTTGCAACATTTTATCAAATCAAAAGTTTTTTCCGCTTTCGCTTTTGGAAACCTTTTATTGTTTTATGAAAATAAAGATCCATCTATGAGGAAACTACAAAAAATAATAAAACTGTTTTTTGTTGAGCTATAATTACTTAAAATTATAAGCCTTAATGGAGTGTTTCCAAGTGTTGCATATTGTATAAGGAGGTTCGATAAATGCCGATACTTGGGCAAATTACTTTTTTGGAACATTATAAATATTTCGGTGCTAGAAAATCGGTTTTCCAACTTACTAATTTTAACAAATAATATCTTCTTATGAGGAAGCGAAATAAAAAATCATCTACAAAGGTTGCAGTCTTCATGATCGGTCTAAAAAATACATATCGATCAACTATACCCTAGAACGGTTGAATCGCCGTGTCCTCGTACCCTTGTACCAATCTGTCACGATATACGCAATACTTCCAAGGGAAAAAAGACGTACCCTCGAAGGGCGCATAGAGAGTGTTTCGGAAAAAGTTGATAGAAGCTTGCCGAAACCCTCGTATCCAACGTGGCAGAGGGGTTGATTGGTGCATCGAGGGTTTCCATCTCTCCTACATGGTAGGTATGCTCGTCTGGTTTGTACGGGTGAGCCCCCATCTCCCCTCTTCGCTTCGAGTTTCTCTCGTTTAAATTTCTCTATCGTGTGTGTGTGGCTGGCACACGCGTATTACCAAGCGTATTACCAAGAGATCGTCCCATTGTGCATTATCACTATAGCAAGGATGTACTATCTTTCAAAATGCGTGATAATTCAATAGTAAATTATAAACATTGAGGCATGCGTTTAAACATCCGAATACCTTCTGGCGATCGGACATGGAACACTAATGAGACCTTGGGATTTGTAGAAATATGAGGTTAATCGTATATTTTCTTTTACATATTATTCAAATTTTATAAACCGCTCGCGCTGCCCATAAGGCCAAAAATATAGATGCATTTATAATAATTTTATGTGCGGGATTTAGTTATCGAAATGTCTCGAATAATAACATGTTATGTTAAAAAGTTTATATACGAGTCGTATAATTCAAGCTGCATTCAATATTTGTGCTTTCCGTAAAAAAGAAGAATCCAATTGCAGAGTAGACGAATAAATTGCAATCCCTGCGACAGTATACTTTCATTGAAATTCATAATATTGGAAAAATACAAATATTTCCCGTAGTATGTAGTTACAAGTACATTAACATATTATTTACAATAAGATTTCCTAAAAATTACGTTGATAATCGTGAGATATTGTTGTGCGTTACGTAATAACGAGACGGCGCCCAACATACGACTTATTTTCCGTACATAGAGAACCTGCACAAACTAGTTGGACATTGTCCACGTCGCATTGGGACATAAGTGTGGAGCACGCGAGAGAACAGTAGCAACAGCAGCAACGGCAATAGCAGCAGCAGCAGCAGCAGCAGCAGCAGCAGCAGCAGCAGCAGCAGCAGCAGCAGCAGCAGCAGCAGCAGCAGCAGCAGCAGTAGCAGCAGCAATAGCAGCGACAGCAGCAGCAGCAGCAGCAGCAGTATGAAGCCCAGCATGAGCACAGCACCGGGCATACCACCGAGGGTATACGGACTCAATGTTACCACGATCGATACGGTACACACCAACCCCCGCCGTGGCGTGCCGGGCCGATTTTTTTCCGTTCGACCCTCGCGCATGCGCGCTTCGTTCTCGTGTTCTCGACATGATATACCTCAAACGTGCTCTATGCGCTCTCTTGTCGCTCTTCTCTCGTTTTGAACGTTACCGTTCGCTTCGTTATTCCGCCAGCTTGTATGTAAATATGCAGTACATATCTATTCTTGTATATATTTAATTTATATGCCTATATTTGTACATATATAATTACATATTACATATACTATACGTATGATACATTGACATCTTTTCCGTTTTCAGAGAAACATTATAATTTTACTGGTTTTAATAAATATGGAGCTTATGAATGATTGCATATTGTATATCTATATTATTCTGTCCTTATCTATATTAATACTATATAGATCTTTTTTTTTAATTTCCGAAACAGTTTTACCAAAACTGTTAACGATGCTTTCGATTCGTGCCGATATAACACACAATATCGCTCCAATATTCGAGAAAGATTTAATGCATTTTAATTTACCTCGTTGTATTTTTCTCAATTTTCTTTATCATTTCATCGTACTCCCTTCAAAATAACGGACTCTACTCAATGGCTAATAATATGTAAATGGGTAAATTTCAACGTTCATCTCTGACAATGAATGTTTGTGGATTTTAATACAATAATCATAGTACAATGTGACAGGAATGTAAAATTATCAAATATTAAAATCATATTTTGGGGAGGAATTAAGAGGGAGAAATTAACGAGAGCGAGAGTGTCGCGGAACGAACATCCCTCGACACTCCTTGTCTAGCTATCGTCTTGTTAGTTTTCCGCCAGTAACTTTTGTCAAATAAATCCACCGTCGTCCATTGTCGAGTCGAAATCGTCCAAGTTATTGTAGAACCACACTGTTTGGCAAATCTGTTGTCAAACACTTCGGTTGTTTTGTCTCGAGAGCTCGGGAAAGTGTAATTAGTGAGATAAG
The DNA here is from genome assembly GCA_964007305.1 of Netelia melanura. Lineage (NCBI taxonomy): Eukaryota > Metazoa > Arthropoda > Insecta > Hymenoptera > Ichneumonidae > Netelia > Netelia melanura. The sequence goes on from OZ023257.1 coordinate 19,851,203, forward strand.
TGAATTTATGAATCTCGGAACGGTCAGTCGAGGATCGGAAATGGAAACTGATCCGTAACACGAAAAACGAGTGAGTCCTAAATAAATCTGTAGTTTTTTCTCTTTTAGTCTACGAAACTTTTTGATGATTCCGCAACTCCTCGGGTCATCCAGCTGTACCCTCCCCCTGCGGAGTAGTCTCACAGTATATTTGAAATTTATGAGTGTTAGCCTCATAAGGCTAACTGGCGCCCAACTATTTGTTAATTAAATTTTCTAATATTTATTAAACTTTCCAAAAGAGTCCTGCCAGCTCTTGACCCAGGCCGCGGCAGGTGAGCGAAAAAAAGAATCCCGTCTCAACAAATATATAAAACCAATTATATACGATGCAAAATTTATTTTTGCCGTTCAAACTTAATAATAATAAAAGATATTTTTAAGGAGTAAAACCCAGTTGAATGACTTGTGCCAGATCAGCTATAACACTCGTGATCACTCTGGCGCTTCATGATCGAAGCCCAGTCCAGTTCAGTGTTGTAAATTTCTCACCATGTTCTTGAACAAGTGTTTTCATCACTCGAGGTTCTTCCTCTTTTTCTTACGTATGCTTCTAACTTTGCGATCTTCTTTATTAAATATTTTTTATTCATTAAGCAACAACCCAAGCGGAACAACTATATACCTACTTTGATAAACGATATCATCTCCAAGTTCCTATATTGTGGAGTAGATCCTCGAACTGTTTTTTTAATGGTAGGGTACAACCGGATATTACGGTATAGGTGATCAATAAGGTCCACTGTTATTTCTTCGGAACTAACAAAGATTGGCGTAAAACAGATCTGCTACATTTGTGCAACCTTACCCCTCACCTCCTCAGTGAATTTGTGCGGCGCAGGCTAGATCGCGCGTGTATTTTGCAGACAGCGATTGAAAGTTGCGTATCACCATGTAATTTTTTTGGAAACTTTCAATCATTAAAGTTACTGGAATTGTAAATATTTTTATATTTTCCTTCACAGTTTTATAGACAAAATCTTGATTTATGGTGTGGTAGCAATTTTATATACAAATTATTCACTGGTTTTTCGTTCAGAGCTTATGTTGTAAGCCATGGGTTCACGAAGAATGCTCAGGCGTGCAAAATAACGTGCGATTTACTGTTTGTGTTGTTTGCTCGGGCGGGCAATATGGCTGACGGCATTTACAGCTAGTAACATATGTGTGCAGGTCATAATACCCAACCATGTTTAGAGTTAAACGATTGTTAAATTTTGCTAAAACTTCTATTTACAGTTATTCACAGTTACTCTAATTACTGATTTTACTGATAAGTTAAACGACTTACGACATGTCATTTACGGCCAACATCTCCCTGGGGCATATTGGCCTAACATGTTCTCAATTCAGGGATTCGTCAATTTTTCGAAAACTTTTATTTTCAGTTATTATTTCAAGTTATATAAAAATGCTTATAAAACTGCTGGAACTCGTATAGTTCGAGTTTTATTGCCGAAGAGGATTGGGGGGTGGGGCACAATACCCGGACTTACCCTGTATTTGAGCATGCTTCTTCCATTTATTGAGAACTCCTCGAACAAAACGCACTTGCCTGCGCAGCGACACTTAAGGCGGGACTTTATACTAATTATAAATATAACTGTAACGCCGTTGCTATATTTTTATCCACGGTGGTGTCATAATCCAGGCACTGTAGTCACAACGTGACTACGAAGTGGTTGTTATGGGGGAGTAGCTCTAGTCACGGAGTAGTATGGATACAGGACGGTTACAATCACGAAGTTACTATTGTCACGGAATAACGATACTCGCGGTTGGGCTGCGTTTACGAAGTAGCCTGAATCACGAAACTTGTGTAGGGAATGAGTGGTGAACTCCATCAACTAGCGCGCAGTGCTCCAGTCGTTTGAAACCCGAGTATATAAGCTTATAGGTACATATTCTTTCTAAATAAACTTTTTTTAATTCGCCGATAATAATAGCAAATTTTGGGATTTTTTTTTCACAGAAGCTAAATGATATATCGAAATTCCGTAAAAAAAAAAGTTCGCATTATACAAATATTCATCACTATTTATAAATTTTATCAGAGCTGTACTAAACAAAATGGCGACTTTCCAGTATTTTGCCAGGTGCCTGGCCGAACGCATAACTGCTGCAATTTCAAAGCTACAATAATGAACAAAAAAATTGATATAGTATGATAACAGCTTCGACACTACGTAGAATTTTTTTCGACGAAACGCAAAAGAAAAATTCACGAAAATTATCAATAACATTTGAACTATGCAATATTTAAAAAAAATCCTACATAGTATCGAAGCTGTTATCATATTTTATCGAATTCTTTTTCGTTCACGATCGTAGTTTTAAAATTGCAGCAGTTATGGGTTCGTCCCACGACGGCACTGAAAAACAAATGACGCAGCTGGCAAAATACTGGGAAGCCTTCATTTTGTTAAGGATAGAATAAGGATAGAATTTTTACCGAATTTCGATACGTTGTTTACTTTCTTCGAAAAAAAATGGCAAATTTTGGTATATTTTTCGGCCTCTGCAGTGTTTTGCCCTCTTAAAAAGCCTACACAGCCCAAATGATTTGTGCCGCATGTCCCAGTGGAAAGAAAATTTCAAAACCTACGATATAAAAAGCGATCCACATAATTGTATATGCGGCATTCCACGAAAAACGGATAGGTTTCCAAAACGTTTTTTTTCGGAATTTTTTGATATTTTTTAGTGTCCATCGAAAAACGGTTTGTAGTAGGTAAGTTTTGCGATTTTTTTGATTAAATGACATGGGATTTTCAAAAAATCGCTCTTTTTTCGGCTTTTTTGCTCATAACTTCTTTAATAGCAGGCCAAGTTGAATATTTTTTTTGCAAATTTTCGTTTTTTGATGTACGTTTAAAAAATATATAGAAATATTATTTGAGGTGTTCTTGAATGTGATTTTTAAGTTTTTTGTATTATTTTTTGTATTGTATTGTAATTCTTTATTTGATTCCCTTTCGGGTTACAAAGGCTCCCGTTTCTCTCTTTACACTCTTTTCTATTTACATTGCTTATCCTACGCTCTTATTCTACCTTATCCACTAATTATTATTCTACCTTATTCTATTTACATATGTCTTATACTACATCTTATTTCTAACCCCGCTTTTCCTTTCCTCCTCGCCTTTCTCTCGCACGCTCGCTCGCTACTCTACTCGCCATTCGCTCGCTCGCTTCCCTCTGCTCTCTCTCGCTCGCTCGCCTTTACATTTTCCTCGCCGCCTTTCTTTCTTTCTCTCCTTCTCACCTCTCTTTTTCCTATTCTCTACTTATCTATCGTCCTTCTCTCCTCTCCTTCGCTCCTCCTCCCGACTTCTGTTTCCTCTCCATTCATTCCATTCCTTCTTTCACTCCCTTCTTTTCTCTTCCCCCTCCCCGTTTCCCTGTTCCTCCTTTTTCTTGTGTTCTCTTGCTCCGTCCATTTCCTTCATCCACTCCTCTCCTCCCCCCTCCTCACTTAATATTTCTCTTATCCTCTCTCCTATCCCCATGTGATTTTTAAGTTCTAAACTTTAAATCTTTTTTTTACAGGTGAGTGCATATTTTGATTTTTTTGAAAATTTGTTGTTTTAAACTTCTATCAATTTTACAACTTTTAAGCCTTGGTAGATCGTCCGCTGCGCATAATTAGTATTTTCTCTTGATTCTTGAAAATTTGAAAACAATTTTGATTTATTAATAACTATTAAAACTGTTTTTTATAACTATACAATCACTTTTCAATAAATATAAATAAATTTGCATACTTTTTTGTTGTTAACAGGGGTCTAAAGTTAATAATAAGTCATTATAAGTATGTTTAAAAATAATAGTAACAAAAGCTTTTATTTAGTTGGGTATTCTTTCAAAAACGTTACATATAAGTACGATCATTATTTGAACTAAAATATCCTTTAGCTCGTATGTTTTAGCTGTAAATTTTACTCACATTCAGTTATTTCGATGGATACCGAAACCATACGAGCTAAAGGATATTCTAGTTCAAATAATGATCGTACTTATATGTAACATTTTTAACCCTTTGAGACCTGAGTACTTTCAAGCTTATGTGGTCCGCAGACGCATAGGCTGATGCATATATGCGTCCTTAGAGCTCAAAGGGTTAAAAGAATATCCAACTAAATAAAAACTTTTGCTCCCATTATTTATAAACATACTTATAGTGACTTATGATTAATTTTAGATACCCGTTAATAACAAAAAAGTATATAAATTTATTCATAATAATTTAAAAAAGATTATATAGTTATAAAAAATAGTTTTAATAGTTAGGAACAAAAAAAAACATTTTTTTTTTTCATTTTCAAAAATGGAAAAAATCGTAATTATGGGCAGCCCACGATCTACCCAGGCTTAAAAATTGTTGAATTGATAGAAGTTTAAAATAACAAATTTTCAAAAAACCAAAATGTGCACTCACCTAAACAAAAAAAAAGATTGAACGTTTAAAACTTAAAAATCACATTTAAAACACCTCAAATAATTTTTCTATATTCTTTTTGAAACATACGTACATTCAAAAACGAAAATATGCAAAAAAAAAGATTCAATTTGACCTATTATTAAAGAAGTTATGAGCAAAAAAAGCCGAAAAAGGGCATTTTTTTGAAAATTCGATATCTTTTGATCGGGTAATCAAAAAAATCTTAAAATTTACTACGAAGAGTTTTTCGATGGGCACCAAAAAATATTTTGAAAAATTGAGGAAATAAAAAAAAACGTTTTTTGAAACTTGTCCGATTGTCGTCTTACATACCCCATATGTAAGATGAGTTTCTGGGTTCATCTCATTTCTACAAGAATGACATATAAAATGAAATGTGAAAACAGCTGGCAGATAATTATTTTTGGATTGAGCATTGCATGATGGAATTTATGGTAAACTCAGTCAATATACATGTATAGAAGACAATGAAAATCTGACGTATACGTAACGTTATTCGATGGTATGCGAAACTAACCAATTTTTGGTAAATTGGCGTATTCGCATCAATGAATGAACGTACGCCTATTGTGCTCATGGCGACTACTGTTCAGCATGGTGCTTTATATTGTGTATACAAGAGCTGATTAAATGGCATGCATTTTGCTGTTCTGCTACAACATGATGCCGTATCAATCGGATCGTCTAAAATTACTAAAGGAAAAGTCTATGGTTATGTTCGATATTTACCATTACAAGCCCGCGGGTTTTAATTACATTATAGATAAAATGAAGTTTTGCTAATGAACCGAAAATGATAAACACTTTGCGATGGTATGGCAGAGATTACCTATCTATCAACTCGCTTTGTCAGGTAGGCTCTTAGTGAATGATGTATTCATAGTATCGTATCATTATTTAGAAAATCAGATCAACCGAAACCCACTAGAAAATCTCTTTTGTCACAAGAATTGCTGCGTGGTTTTACCAACTCATTTGCGTTTCACCTTCACTCATTTTTAGGATTATAGTAGGTACAACTGAGAAACGTTGGAAGGCTGGAATGTTTCGTGTATTATATTCAATGCGTGGACATCGAATGGTTTCGCGGTGAATCTCTTCGAACTCTCGTCGGAAGAAGTGACGTAACCATAAGTTTCAAGTTGGTGACGTGGGCTCCATAGCTCCCAGGACAAATTTAAAGGTTAATCACGCAACTCCTGATTGGGAAAGAGTTACCTGGACTTTTCGGCTCAATTATCCTCTAACATAAGATCGTTAGCATTTATGACATTAGTACATCAGCAACCCTTGCGTAATCGAATTCTGCAGCGATAAATTCTTTAATTTTTTTGTCAATTACGTTGGTTTATTATTTTATCTTAACATTAGAAACCCGTTCTTTTCTGCCATTGCTGCTATATTTTGCAGATACATACCCCAAGTCCAAATGGCAGGCATTAAAGTTGCCTTTTTTCTGCGATAATTTGAATATGATTAATCGTCAGATTTTTTGCAATAAGTACTACGAGTATTTTGAATTCGAATGCCGTTGATCCCTCAACCTAGGGGTTTGTTTGGCTTTTCAACTTATAGTAGGTATATTATATATTGCGACTTTAGTGTATTATGTTCGACTAATCTAAAATATAATTTCTTCAGAGACTGCTCAGAGAGCTGAACAAGGTTTTTCGCACCCTGACGATAATCGACAATTTGAGAAGTAATTCGGGCATTTTCATCGGCGATCTGTACGTACACAGAGACTTCGAAACCGCCAACGCCGCGTGGACGATGCGCGTCGGTAAGTTCTCCGACTGTGGAGCAGCTATGGATCTCAAACGGGGTGAACGGGTACAAAGGTTATATTTAGGTGAACTCTGGCATTATCTGAGGACCAGACCCGCCTGACAGTTGTCCACAAACGGATGTGGAAACGAACCGAGCGCTGGACCAATCTACACACTGAGCCATCAGAGAAGAGAGCAGAGAGCACCGATGAAGGAAACCTCTGATAGAGTGAGAGAATACGAGACAGAGAGGTGCAGAGAGAGAGAGAGAGAGAGAGAGAGAGAGAGAGAGAGAGCGCGCCGGAGCGACAGCAGGACTAGCCTCGCACATCGCCAGCATCCCCAGAATCGTAGGAACTCCTCCTATATACCTGACGTCCGTTAACGTCAGACACGAGCGGATGTAGCCATTGCTCGATCGATATATTCAACCGAATAACTACAATCCTTTTTATGGTAGTACAGTCGATTCCTCCTTGCCTTCCGCCTTTTCTAAATTGTCTCTGTCCTGTTTGATGTTCAGAATCTTATTCGCGCAAAACAAGTTTGTGAATTTTTTCTGACGATCGTGTTTATTTATAATTTTTATTTAATGATTTTTCTAACTCTGGTGGCTGTTTCGATAAGCCCGTATCGTCAAACAGGCTTACTTTGTCCAGGTTTTGCAAGTATTTTGTAGGTTGGAGGTTTTTGTAGATTCTTTGCACCAATAGAACGATGTCTTTTTTAGCTATCAAATGTATAAGAAAGTCCAGCCGCTCATCTATTTTTTATATATATTTTAATAAAAATGTCAAAATAAGCCGCCCACGAATGGGGGTTTCTTTGATAAGACATTAAAATGGCAATGGTTACTTTTGACATCATTTTGATAATAAATTTAATATTTTATGTACTCTACATGGAATTAAATAAAAAATAACGACCCTTATACTATCGAATTATTAACAGTTTTATATATTATCATTAAGATCAGTAATATATGTAGATTATAATTGTGATATTCGTATTGCATGGGACAGTGTATAGCGTTCCAAGAGTAAATTTCGAATCTCGAATAGCGGCACCTGCCGAGGATCCATATTTTTTTTCCTTCAAAAAGGTCTCTTCAATTGCAGGTTACGGAATCGGAAGTTTCTTTCGCAACATAAATATCGCCATTATAATCTCGATATATGCAGTTTATGTAAATATTTGATTTTTTCAATTACGTAAATATTTAATCTTTTCACTATTTGTGAACACATTTTTAAACCGTATTTTAGCGCTCTGTTAAAGTAGCCTCAAAAACTCTCAAAGTTACCCATAATTTCAATGTAAGCCCTGTTTTCCGATGATATGTATGGGTTTCAATCTTAACGTTTTCTTGCTGTTATTTGGAAAAAGTAGAGACGAGTTTGTTTTTCAGTAGCAGAGATGATTAAGAGGGAACCTACACGTTCATAAAAATGTACACCCCTCTGCAAACTCTAATGGCATCACATGTCAAAAAATCTTAAACTTTTACTCCACACGCATAATAGGTTTGCACCCGAAAACTTGAATTACTTCACATAAAACCGCTGCCATAGTTATTAAAAAAAAAATCGTATATGCGTACAGATATGCGCGCTGAAGGGCACGCATAAAGGACTGAATAGAACGCTTAATTTCGATGATCTTTGTTCGACAAGCCTTCAAACAAATTTGTGTAGGTTAGGTCTACCACGCTATTTCAGTATTGTTGACGATCAAGAGAAAACTTCAGTGGGAAGATGGCTTAAGAGCTTACATGGGTTTGAAAGGGTAAAAACATATTTTCTCTAATTTTTTTCAAATCTATTAAAAGAATTATCTCGTTCAAACTTTAAATATAGGTATAAAAGAACAGCATTTGGAAAATATTGTATAAAATACCATGAAAATTTTTCGCAAATTCAGCGGTTCAAAACTGGTTTTCAGAGGCCTCTTAGAAAAAAAGATCCTCGAGGTGGTCGTGTAGCCCGTGATTAACCGTAGACATTGCAATACAATTGAAGTTTTTATTTTTAGCAGAGTTGTATGAAAAATAGTAGTGGTACGATTTTCGGTCAAATCTAGGTCATACATTGCCTTGTAAAATAAGTTGTGACGAATGAAGGAAACTCTTCGTTCTATTACACCTTGTGTTCTTTAGAAGAAGTGACCAAAATTTCAACAAGATCGGTGTATTAGATTTTGAAAAACCGTGTCGGATGACTTAAAAAATACAGATTTAAGAAGAAAAGTGTTTAAAGTTTTAAGTTCACGTATAATCGTGAACTTAAAACGTTATAAAACGGAGGAATATATTGTGTTTAAGTTACCTACTTGCAAACGTCGATTCCAGTCTCATAAAGCAAAGAACCTGCTGCAGTTGCAATTCTTGCCTTTCAAGTCCCATCCGCAGCTCTTTTCTCCTCTATGAGTATGTGTGGCAGGAAGATGCCTATATCTTCCTTCCAAGCACACTTATCGCTATTTCGGCCAAATTTGATATCCATACCGGGCAAAAAATTGCCAGACCGAAAATTCCTTCGTTCAAAGTGTAGCCAGCAATTTCAACTATTATTGAACCAGCAGGAAGTATTTTTGGAGTTATTTTCCAAATGTGCTGGCCCAGATTCTCATTAGTGTGCGTCAAGCCATCAATACACCGCTTAAAAAGCGCATCCTTACCGATGGTGCGCGCTGCCAAACGGCCACTCGAGCATCATTCTTGAATTCATGCTGTGAAAGACTTTTCCTCGTCTGTCGTTTTAAAGCTGATTGGCTCGAAAGTTTGGGAAAATATTCTTAACATGTCAGATCAAATATATGAGATAACAACTTAGCAAAAGTACGATTTTTCGATATTTTAAAGCTTATGTAAGTCCTACGTAAGTCATAAGCCTATGTAAATCCTGATCCAGTTATGTGCCTTTCTCAGGTGTTGCGTTTACGCATTCACCAGTGCAATTGACCAAAATGGTGCTGGAAATTGCAACATAATTGATTAACAACGTTGACTACAACATATTAAGACTGTGGCGCTACATCAGGCGGGCTAAATAAAGGGCCAACCACGTGTATTATTTTCAACGTAAACGATCGCAGTTATTTTTGTTTTTCTTCTTTTAAATAGTAGATCCTACATCTTTATATCGAAAATTGATGGAATTGTCTCTACAGTGCCTCACTTCCAAGTTCTAAACTATAACTTAATCGGTTCGATAATGAGTTCGGCCATGCAGCTGGTAACATGCTGGGATGCCGCCATTTTCTTTAGTACAGCACTGATAAAATTTATAACACAACTTCGATATGTTATTTAGTTTTTTGAAAAAAAATCCCAAAGTTTACTATATTTAGAGTGTCGGTGAACTTATTCGGCCTTTAGAGTGGCGGTGAACCCCTTAAGACGGAATGACAAATTTTGTTCACGATTAATTCATGATCGGGGGGAAAATCAACGTTCTACATTGCGTTTCGATTCCCACTTTCTTACAATCATTGTTAGATAAGAAATTATTGAGTTCTCTGACGGTTCACTACGAGCAGCTCTATTTCAACCTGCTGAAAAAATTCGTATCGAAAGTCTACAGTATATTATTGTTTGAGATCTCTGTACAATCATGTACAAACGATATAAAAATGCAACGTGCTTCCTCCAAATAGAATGAATATATATTTTTTTTAAATCTGAATATTTTCCTCGACCTTTAGAAGAGTATAACGAATAATCTCGCGCCTGTGATTCTTCATATAATTTTATTTCTGAATTTAAACAATTAGCGAATAACAGGCTATGCAATGAAAATCAAAAAACAAAAGGCTTACATATACGATGCTTTTTATTAGCATATTTTTCAAATTCAAACTCAGACGCGTTGATACGAATATCAGCTGTTTTTTTTAAAAGGCATTCGTGTTTCTCAAAAAAGAGCGTTGGCGTCTCAACGTAAGATATTGCGCGTTGTCGCAGTAGATATAGAACGTGAGTCAGACGCATACGGAGAGCTTGTTATGACACACCAGCAGGCTGCGCGTGATACCGGACGCTCGAGCCACGAGCGGTTATCAACGCGAGCCTGAATCGTTGTAACGATCCATCTCGATTCTATCCTCCCGCGATGCGATTCTAATGCAAGAGTCTGAGATTGTAAGTTTCGAAATTCTTCGCTGTACTTAGATATAATATAAAACAAAATTAACGAAATCGAACAACACCGCCAAGAACGAATAGTTCTAAGCAAATAATTAAATTATCTCGGATAATTTTGATCGAGTTTATGTATGTAACATTTTATTTTCATACAATTTACACCTTGAGTTTACAGTTGGATTAAATAGGTATTTATTGTTATCGAGTTTATTTGAAAAGACGAGACTAAGGTCCGGTCGGTTGACGGCGCGAGAGTCGAAGACCCAATCTTTTCGGGTTGCGATGTGAACGGTGGATGTGTGTGTGTGTGTGTGCGCGCGCACGCGCTCGCGGTGCGAATGTATTTTAGATTGTATTTGAACAAATGATTAAAAAATCTAATTTTTCATTAATGATTCTGTCTAGGGAGATGGAAGAATAACGTGGAAGCATTGTACGATTTTCTAATTCGTAAAACGTTCCATATAATATCGACCAAGAAATATTTGTTAATGACCACTATTGAGCAATGAAATAATGTTATCTAGTTGCATTTAATTGGGCAAAAAATATAAAACCTGCGCCTCCAATATTCAAGATTCGAAAGGTACATTCATGATATATAAATTTTTCAGAATACAAAAAACCACTTGTTCAATTTATATACTTGGCAAAAAACTTTGAATATACCATTGGGTAGGTACTATAATACCAACCGCTTGTTCGAGCCGGTACGTACTTGTCGCTTGTTTTACTTCTGTACCCTTGATACCTTTGCCTCCTTGTTTTAATTTATAAAAAAACTATTGTAATGTCGAATTTATTAATTTTTTTATCGGGTATTAACGGAATGACCTAAATCTATGGACACCTTTAAACGCGTTACTTGTTTGTAGCGACTATAATATCAAAAACCGCTGAGAATGCGAAGCTTTCCGATTCGAATATGACGTGTTTGAGTCCCGAGCGAAGCAGCGTTTGCCGCCATTTTATTGACGAATCCAGAGATATGATGTCGCGTGGCCTACATGATAACCCCCGCCTCGAATGACGAAGATAGTGACTCAATTCTTCTCAGGTTTCCAACGGCTGCTTATACCATATGCGCGATTGGGATACGACCATGAATTTTACTGACAGCGTTCTCCAATATCGATTTATTACATTTATAATCAACGCAAATTTAGCCTCTGAAGTTGCGGCCATCTTGCCGAACTGCTTTCTATCACCAAACGGTCAGCTGGGCATGATGCTGTGCAACATTTCAATTCTAATTATGAACTGTCGTATAATATTGTTTGAAAGTGTCGCATTTTTAGTATTAGCTAGCTGTAAGAAACCTCTAGTTCTTCCCATGGGCTGAAAATCATCACGAGATAATTAATTCAAATGCTACGCAAAAATTGCTCCACTCATATCTCACTTGAATACGAGACGTAATTAAACAATGAACACAATTCTCTTGGCTGATGACTCTAGGAAAATTGCCAATTATTCTATCTATAATAAAATGACTAATTCCATGCTGAAATTGTTTATACTTCTTATGTCCTTTTCAATAAGTACACGAGAGCATGTGTGAATCAATAAAGAATGTAACCAATGATGACGAATAAATTAAGTTTACAATAGCTAACTAAACTGTTTGCTATTGCACGTGGCATACAATAATAATGGTATGCCACATTTTTTTACAATGATTGTTTTTTTTTTCATATTCAACATTTTCTACCACATTCCTACCTATTGCACGTTAAACCGAATAAAACTTCGGCTTGGGCTCGTGTATAACCTCAAAATTAAACTTCCGGACAGTTACAGGTTTCACATGAAGAGATAACCGCGCTTCACGGCATCGGTAACCCAGCTACTACCTGTACTAAATACTACCGTAGGTCGGGCTTATGTCATTGTTGCGCTGCATCGCAGTAGCAGTAACAGCAGCAAGGATCAACAACGTTACGTAGAACTCGGTGCTGCGGCCTCGCACCGTGGCCTCATCGACCTAGCCCAGTGGCGCGGCCTAGAGGGACGCAACTACGTTGTGTCGATGACTGCGGCAGCGACGTTCGAGGACGCCCAGCGTCGTCGATGCCTAGTACCACAAACAACCTGGCTATGCGGCTTTAGCCACAAGAGAACCAGAGAAGAGTATAGGTGCAACAGGAACGAGCCTCCTCATTGCCGTCCCTTAGGTACTCGTATCGTCATATTCAGGGTTCCCTTTTGTCGGCGCGGTCTTGCGGAAAATTCCGAAGTGCTATTTCTCTCGTCGCTTTGCCTCGTCTCTCATCCTCGTACTTTGTCTCTTTTTTTAACTTCAAGAGGCAAATCGGAAATGTATTGCGGCTTTGCAAACAATATTTTATATTTTGAAAGAATAGAGGGTGACCAAAATTTATAAATCTTTGTAAATAAATATGTCTAAATATATGACGAGATTATTAGTTGGTTTAATATTTTGCGATGATGTTTAGGGATGCCGGAAGGGTAAAAAACTATTGGTATATTAAAAAAATTTTTTTTTTAAATATCGATATAGCGATATATCAGTATATCGGTGAAAATTTGTAACCAATCGGAAATGGTATATAAAGATAAATATAAGGACAGGTAAAAAAATATGATTTTTTCTTAAGTCACGTAGAGGATAAATGATATCTAAGTTTGAGGTTAGTTTTTATTTTTTCACGGTCACAGAGTAATTTTTTAACATAGATTAATGTCAAATAAAGTCGATGTTGTCATTGGAAAAAAAATATCATTTTTTTCATACTTATCTTTTCGATACTTGAAATTTTATATCGATACATCGATATATCGAAATAAAAAATATCGCGATATATCGATATTTTTTCACCATCCCTAATGGCGATAACGTCGTGAGTAGTCCACGCACTGATACTTTTCCGTCGGCCATCAAGAGAAGATTGATTGAGGATTAAAATCAACGATTTGGGCATAACCCGAGGCTTATCGTTAATTCTAATATATTTTTATAAATGTCTAAAGTACTATTAAAATATATAATATTTATTTTATTTTTTCGTTGTACCGCGGAATTGAAACAAATGAGGTTACATAGCTGTTAAAATCATAACCGATATCTGCGAGGGTTAGCCGCTTTTTAGCCAATCGCCAAATCGTAGTCATCGTGCCATTTCTAAGTTTTATGTAGGTAGGTACTCGCGTGGGTGATTAAACTTCTCCAAATACTCCGAGAATTATGTTTTGGGAAAATGACGTGCGTGGCTATGTGTATCGCTAGAGGTGCATCAATATTGTTGCGTTTTGCAAATTTCAAACAGGTAGGTAAGCCCAAGAACGATCGTCCTTGAATTTAATAAATATAAATAAATAATTAATTTTCACTTATTTCGTGTAATTTCCGAAAAATTCAAACAACAGCTTTGAGGAATTCTTAAAGTGAACAATTTTTCAGAACAATGATTTCAAAGAATATTTAAAACTTATTTAGCTCGAAGAAAAGTGACAAGAGTTTATGGTGATGAAAACTTGCAGATTGATCTCCCATAATTCGTTCCTTATTAAGAAACTTTTTCTATGAGGGAGGACCAGTTGACAAAGCTCCTTATTTCGATAAGGTTATTTTAGAATCTGAGAAAAATACGATTTCTAATTTCTTCCAGTTTTATTTTTTAAATATTATCACACCATTTTTCTCATTTGCACTTGTGTATTAGTTCTCGTATTTATAGCAGCTTCGCCCGTTGCTGGTGAAAGAGGCACGCTGTAAATTTTTGTTCGCGAAGCAAATCGAGAGACCTACCTAAATTTAGAAAGTCTTCGAGTTTATGCTGAATGCAAGAGAAGGAGAGAGAAAGAGAGAGAGAGAGAGAGAGAGAGAGAGAGAGGGAGTGAAAGTGGGGGGAGGGATTCTGGTTCTCGTTATAGAACAACTTTCATTTCGCGAGAGTGCGATCTGCATATTTTTAATTCTGAAATAGTTAGGCCCTTTGTTATTTTTTTCCGTATTCTACGATCGGCCAATATTCCGTATCATCGAGTAATACGCAATTTTTACCGAATTCCATGTACATATGTCCATAGTTACGATTGGAAAATTAATGGATTATTTCATCTATGCTCACTTCAATCGGAATGAATCTCTAAATATACGAGAATATAACAGAAGCGAGGGTGAGCTCGCGATCAACGAACGATTGACTGATCGATAGTTTATCGAACATTTCAAACCGGCCGTGCAGGTGAGAATGCTGAATTTAGAATCGCGTAAAGCTCACTCCCTCGCTACTCTCGCAGAGCTGAATTTCCCTGTAGTTTTGCGGCTCTTTCCGCACATCACAATACAAAAAACCAGCTCGTTTCGAGTTTGCCCGCATAACGTACGAGAAAATCGAACGATTATTACTTACAATCAGAGTTCGTTTACGTGTATATATATGTATATACACAGGGTGGTCCATTTATCTTGAGACACTCGGAAGCTATTACGGAAGCTAGCAGGAATATAAAAATATCTTTTATCTAATATATTCTTCATGAAGGCCAACTTCATTTCTTCAAATGTTTTTTTTAAAACCCATGTTTTTTTTATTTTATATTCTTATTCCACTTAAAAAAAATAATAATATTTCGTATAAAACATTTTTTTCTTGAACTTACCATTTTTAACGATACCGAAAACAGGATAACGAAACGGGACAATAATTGAATATCTCAAGATAAATGGGCCACCCTGTATATACCTGCACGTGTTTAATCCACCGATCCATCAGAAGCAATAAATAATTAGTTTTTTGCTACACGCAAACTGCGTGCGCATGGTCTCGGATGCACTCGTTATTCCAGAATTTGAACCCAATTTTCCTTTGAACTGGTTGCCAAGGTTGAAATTAAAAAATATTCCATCGTACTGATATAGCTACGAGCATCGCATTGTTGCATACTACGAGTATATAGCGCATCGCGATGACATACAAGTTGTCACGCTTTTCATTTCACCCAAAATATGGACAATCGATTGGAATAAAAATAATAATAATGACAATATATTTATTTCGATGGATTATTTAGACTTTAAATGAATGCAACGGTAATGCACCGTTGATTATAAATGATAACATACGATTTCTGTTATTCTCAAGCAGTTAACATATTTTTTTTCATTACATTTTTGTTTCTTTCGAGACTTTGTGTTGGTGTATATTTCACCGAATATATGTTATATCTATGTTGCAATTTGGTATTCAATTTAATATTAATAATTGTTCATCCACCGCAGCCGATCACGACAAAACGAAAATTACCATTGAAAGCCGTGTTATTATATTCTATTTAAAAGAGCAGTAACAGGCTCAATATGTAAATTAATAAATAGGCGAGCTTAAATAAAAGATAGAAACAGTATATGAAGCCGACGTTTGAAAGAATCAGTAATTTAATTATTAACCCGTTGTTATTCACGTCGTGAATATTTTTGAAGGGGTTTTGTGTTGAACGTCTTGAAACACATCAAAACAAGATATATGTAGCTTTAAAGAAAGGCTGTAAAAGATGTAAAACGATAGAAAATTGTTTCATAAATTTCAAGACGCGCCTACCAAAATACTAATATAGGTATAACTAACAAAATTTTGTAGTATTTTCTTAGGGCGGAAGAACATCTCTCGTGGCGAAATCGGTTCGGGGCGAAGGACGGATAACATTTATAAAACGTTAGCTTTTAGGAGACTTCAAATGCAAGTTTATATAAATAAAATTATTATGCATTAAATAAAGCAAAATTATTTGTAAATACGGAGGAAGTGTAAAACTGAAGATAAGTAAAGTTTTCTTCTATACTTATTAAATTTCACAGTGTCATATTTAGTTATGAAAATGTAAACATTAGACCAAGTGATAACATATACTTATCGAACGAGAACTTAAAGAATATATTAATGTTTTTATAGTTTCATAATTTTAAGGTATTGACCTATTGAGGTACAAGTAGGTATAATGCATTCGCAATATTGACAGCGACTAAATGTTAAATTAGCGTGTCTTACTGAACTCTCTGTACAGCAGCAATCCACTTTTTTTTTTGATCGATTTTGTAAGCAACTTTAGGAAATTTGTAAAATTTGCACTTACAATTCTTAAGTCAGTTTTTACAATCAAATACACAATACCTATTGACCATTGTAAAAATAAAGAATAATATTGAATATTTATATCGCTTTACTATACAGATTTTAACAATAATAGCAGACGCTTCTACACTTCGCTTCGAAACTTTTTGCCGCCTTGAACGCCTCGACCGCTGTGGTTATCCTCTCTACCTTTCTGCAGTCGGCGAATCACTGCTGAAAAGAATGAGAAAAATTTTAATGACTACTGATAAAATTCTGTATTTTGGACTGGCTGTATTCATCGTGCCAGGATTTAAAAAAATCAAAGTCCGGCATCTCGTCATTAATATGCTTTGAGATTTTGTTCCTCATTCAAATCGCACAAAGTTACATGGTGTAACGGCGCTCGCATGAGCGAGACACATTATGTCGACGATCCGAGTAATCTAATCATAAGCTTTCCTCTACTCGCTGCCAAGTGTACTACCCCCTCTACTTATTGTTTGCCGAATTATTGGGCGTGGGACATATGGCGGTAAATTGGTGTGGCTAATTCAATCTATCGGGAACACAAGAGTAATTAAGGCGTCAGATCCACGAAAATTGGACATTTACCATACTCATCATCCATAATCACGGAAACTCACAAAATGAAGTCATTATGTACCTACATCCAAGGATTTGGAGGTCTTTATCTGAAACGTCAGAACGTCCGCCAGAAAAACACGTCGACATATATGGGGAAACGTGGTATAAGTGGCACGGATCGTTATCAATCGTCCCAATAATCGTCGATGTTAATCCTGGCTTCAGCCTGCCTCATCATTCCATTAGATAAGTGGCTAGAGAAATTGTGATATTAATATTATAAAGGGCAAAGCCTGTCAAACTATGTATATACTCGTATATACAGAAATAGGAGTAGTGCTCTCAACCGTGGTAACGTTCCTGTCTATTCCAAGATGCTCAACAAGTTTCAACTGACCAGAAAAATATGTTTAGAAAAAACATACCATCGAGTCGAAACTTTTCATACTTTTACTGCTATGACGACCTTTTCTATGCTACGATGATTTTTATTGGAATCGGATGAAGATTTTATTTTTTATCAAAATGTGAAATTGACTTTTGTTAGCCGTTCTCGCATCAGTAATTTAATAATCAATGAGATGAATAACTACTCGAAAGCATCGATATCTCAAAAACCTTTAAAAATATAGGAATATAAAATTATAAAACATGTCTCTCCTGTACTAATTGCATTCAATGTAAATTTATCTCACATTTCATTCAACGAATTAACAATGAATGTCACTCGATATATCGCCAATAATAGAACCGAGCTTTTTGCATAGCAATGAAAGATGTCGATTAAAAAAAAGTTGAAATAGTGTTTACTGAAGAAAGGTTGATCCGATGTAAGATCGAAGATGACGAAGACGAAGGAGAACGCACTACTGATGTAGGGATTCACAATGATGATGAAAATGAATAAAAAGGAAAAGAACGTCTCTGATTGAAGTAGAATATCACTCCGACGTCTTGCCTGGAGTTATTGCTGGATGTTTGGCAGCAGCAGCAATGGCGACAAAGCGTTAATCGGGCAAGTCTCGCTTTAGCAGCGGATAAGGTGGGAACATCCTTTGGAACCGGTCCTTCGTCTATCTCACCCGCGCGGGGCTCTTTTCTGCTTGGCGCGTCCAACGGCAGCTTTCTTCCATCCGGCGAATTCAAGCGCTACCAAGTTTCCTGTGTATCGTATATTGCAAAGTCTTAGCAAAGAGCACAATTATTTTTTTCTAATGCAAACAAAATTGGATTAAATTATAATGTATTCGTACGAACTGACTATTTTATATATATTTGGATGGAAATTGAATAAGTTGATAGAATTGACAAAAAGATGTAGTATGAATTAAGAAATTGTGTGAGTTATCTAAATGAATGGCAAAAATAATCATTTGGATAGACGATGTCACGCCAATTGATAAAATTCGGGTCGAATAGTTGCTATTTCATTTGGAATGAGTAGGTAAATTAAATATGAGCATATTCGTATATTGTTGAGAGAAAATAGAGATAAATTTCAGTTTGCTAAACAATGAAAATTCATTTAAATAAGTATTTGAGTTATTTAAATTAATCGTGAAATTGATTAAATTGAAAGAATGAGCATTTGGCAACGAATTGCAAATATATTGCATCGAAGTAAAGTCATTTTCTTTTAGTTGGCATATAAATTAATTAAATAAATAATAATTATTATTAATAAATTAATATTAATATTAATAAATACATAAATAAATTATTAATCTTATCTTCTTTCTTATATATAAAAATGGAAGAATGTTTGTTTGTTTGTTTGTTTGTCCTGCATATGTGTTTATACGATTCATCCGATCGCGATGAAAATTTGGTGAGTCGTAGTCCGCATTCCTGAAACCGTTTCTGCGTTATTACAATAATTTTATTTGACAAAATAAACGCGTACGGGGCAAAACAAAATTAACGTTTAGGTATATCTATATATAGAGATTATTTGACAGCTGTAAAGTATGCTACCAAAATGACAAGCAAAATAAAACACAATCATTTATTTCAATGACTCGATCGACTCGGTACCTAACTATGTATATATATTTAAAACAAATGAGCGTCTTTTATTTCGCTTTTCGTTTCGGTAAAATAATTCATTTGATAGCTAATGTCAGATTAATCATGCCACCAAAACGAAAAGCTATTGGTTGATCTAAGCGTCAATCAGCAAAGCGAAAAATATTACGAGTTTCAGAAACAGAGGAGCAACGAGAAGCGGGACTCAAAACCGTTCGCACTGCTCAAGTCCGTTTGTCTGAAACTCCCGACGAACCTGAAGTAACGCTAGAAACTGTGCGTGTACGCACTGCTCAAGTCCGTTCGGCTGAAACTTCCGACCAACATGAAGTAAGGCTAGAAACCGTTCGTGTACGCATTGCTCAAGCCCGTTCGTCTGAAAGCCTCGACCAACGAGAAATAATGCTAGAAACCGTTCGTGTACGCACTGCTCAAGCCCGTTCGGCAACCTGTATATATTGTATAGATATATATATAAAAACATCATATTCTTTTAAGTTTTTATTTTATTGAAATGATAACGGTACTAACTTGTGACTAAGGAATGGAGCTATCGTTCATATAAAAATCGAATGTTTAAACGCTATTGTTAAGAGGCAGTGTAACTGGCGACGAGCTTCTTGCGCTTCGAAAACGGGATCCGTAAATTGTCCGGCATTGAGCAACTGATCGCCTAAAATTTTGGAGGGTACATAGAGAATTATGGCATAAAGTGCATGACAGTCTTATTTTTCCAAAGTTTTGGAAAATTTTTGCAGATTCAGTTACCACCGGGAAGAATGTTTCCAAAATTTTGAAAAAGTAAGACTGTCATGCACTTTATGCCATAATTCTCTATGTACCATCCAAATTTTAAAGCGATCGGTTGCTCAGTGATCATTACAGCAACAACACACGAATTGATTAACAACGTTTTTCCTCATATATCACATAATTACAAAAATCATCATTGGCTCAATGCCCGTGCTATATTAGTAGCAAACTAACAACTTTGCAGTGGTTCTAGGCTTTCAGTAAAAAGGATGATGAATAATATTATCGAAGCTACAATTTTAAATGGAAAATTGAAAGGAGAAGATGTACTGTTGCCGCGTATCCCAGTGATGCCATTCGATTTCAAACGTTTGCAGTTTCCGATGCATCGTGCATTTGCAATGACCATCAACAAAGCACAGGGACAATCGTTACGAGTATGTAGATTAAATTTGAAAAATCCATGCTTTACACATGGACACTATACTCGTATGTGACCTGCTCACGCGTAGGAAAGAAAACCTTCGAATTTATCCGTGTACGCACCGGATGGAAAAACCAAAAGTATCCAAAAGTATTTAAATAAACATAATTAAAAAATAAAAATTTCATTGCCATTTGTTGTAAAATAAATAATGGCATAAAAGCGACGTTGCAACGCAGTCCGGATACCGTCAGTACATTAAATAAATAACAATGTTTTTAGTGCGCGATAGCTTGATACACTTTTCAAGTTAAGACATACCCTGTGTTTGACATACGTTATCTGCTGTATGGACGAAACTGTCTCTTGACGAAATCCCGCTCGTCAATAACGAAAAAGGTCAAATACACGATTTCAAATGATTTATCACTCGCGGGATAGCGACGTGAAAAAGAACGCTTATTTGCGGAAATATAATCTCGTTGCATCTTAAGTTGTATACTTATAGACTGTATTTTTTGTTTGTATTTGGAAGAGTGGGGTAAATTGTAGTACTCATGGAGCTGAAAACTGCGACAATTCCAGGCCATTACATCCAGCATCACTTCGGTGGTACAAATTCGACAGATATATCGATTCTTCGACGTTTCTCGTCATTTTAGTTGCGGACTACTTATTTTTCTAACATCTTGATAAAACATTTTTCATTCATTAAAAAGCATTACTGAAGCGAATATGGTTAAACCTCTTACAGATGGGAGATCTCGCTTCCAGATTAGCATAGTTAGAGAGTTTTGTTATGGGGGCGACCGACCAGCTGATCAGATAAGATTTTAGTAGAATTGACACATTCCGAAGGTAACGAAGCAATTTAATAAGAGATACATAAGCGATGCCTCCCAATAGTAAAGTTCATTTACTCTCCTCGTACAAAGTGGAGGCGTCCTCGAATCTACAGTAAAGTTGAAAGTCTGGTAACACAACTAAATTAAAAATAAAAAGTAACGTCGAAAGTGAGTAGAAATAATAAAAATTTAATATTGATTACACTCGCAATATTAAGCAATGGAAAATAACAAAAAAAAAACACATAGCGACAAAATAGACATTTTCTTGCTAATTACAAATTGTTAATAAAATTTTAGATTACTATGTCGCTGAACCGATTAAAGACTGCCTGAGAAGGAACTGTACTTTTCACAATTTCATTTTCCATATGCAGCAAAGACATGCGAGTAATGATTCGGGAGCATAGTCGTTCTTGAGCACATTTTTCTATTTATCGATTACTGATAAACAAATCAAGAGCGTCCGCCAGTTGTAAATAACTCTGGTAACATATCTTGAAAACAATAATTTCACATAAGACCTTTGCTTTATAATAAGTATCTATATTCTGGGAAAGGTCTTTTCACTTGTTTTTTTTTTAATGATTTTTTTCTAGTTAGGTTATCAAGGAAAACCCGAGCCAATATTATTTCATTGTTTTTTTTTCTTATTTGTATTTCGAGCACCAATCGCGCAAAATAAAAAATATCTATTGGCCTTTTCTATTATAACGTACTTACTTTCAAAGATTGAACACGAAATTTCACAAAAAAAAAATCACTTTTTTAACGCACTAGTGCACACCGGTGTCACAGAGACCACACGTCCTTTTTCTTTCACTGTTCTCACTAAACTGACAGGATCTGAGAAGGATCTCAAAGCGTTTACCTATAGAGTAGGAATGGAAGAAAATTAAGGCGTCAAAATTTGGGCGGATAGATTCCCGCGCTTTGCGGTACAATCATTTACAGAAATCTTTTGGGGTAAAAATAACCCCGCATGTGATGGAAAGAATTTTTTATTCAGCATCATACTATATGTTATTTAAATATGAGATAAATCTTTTGTAAAGTGGAGAAGACGTGGCATTTTATACAGGGTTTCCCAAGTCAAACGTGCCGTTTTGTACAACAATATTAGCTATAAAGGTATAGATCGCATGGAGTTATTAGGATTCAAATAATACCTAATAATAATGATAATAAGCCGTAGGAAGCCAATCATTTAATTAATTACAGGATTAACGTGACAACGTACTACGAATTCTGCCCAATATACGTTTTCATAGCGCTGTTGTTGAAAGTATCACAAAGATGAGTACGACAAATTTTTTTACATGCAATATTTAAACGTTCGAAATTTTCTTACGACATCACACATAATCGTTGCATTAGTAGTTAGTACTGCCAGAGTCGGATAGATGTCCACTCTTAACGCACGCACAAACATGAATGTTTTGAAGTTGTTTCGATGCATGTTGGAAAGATCGAACAATATCGATATCGATATATCGTAAAAAATATTAATATTATCATAGATCGGTAAGATTTTGTAATATTGCCCAAATCTAATCCACTTTATAAAAAAGATTGTATATTATCTCTATCTAATTCAACATCATAAATAATCGCTAAATGGCGGATAACATTCTTTCAGATAATCCTGATAGTGATTAAAAATGATAAATAAACAAAATCGTTAGGAAAAAAAAATCAATTTTTATTAAATCATGTTGTTCATGGTTATGTTTCACAGCTGAACCAATGTTTATCAGATAGTGATAAAAGAAAGACTCTCGATTTGATATGCTCAGCGGTCAGTCTGCTTCGGTTGTTTGGAACTATCAGATAGAAAGCCGACGCCACTCTCTCCGATGAAACCGATGTCGTTGGAAAAACGAATACTTAAATTCTGATAAGAGGAGGATAAAGTGACGGCTGTCATTACAAAATTTTAAAGGATCGTCCTGTTCAGTAATACACAATACCCTGCGTCTGCTTCGGCTGGAAAATACATGTATTGTCACGCGGAAGAAAAGTAAATAAAGAAATATCATCGAGACGCATCTTCGTGGCTCGTGGGTCATTCGGGCGCGGTATGCGGCGTGTTTCTCGGATTCGTAGTGCATGATATGCACTAGTCCAGGGACTGTATTTACATCGTACCTTCGCTCCTGCTGTATTGCTTGTATCTATGTATAAATGAACGCGTTCGATGGAGAATACCTATTTGCGCGTTTTTGCGCGTTCTCTCCTTCTTGCAGCTGGTGCTTGCTGTTGATGTTCTTCCTAGTAGCATTTGCCGGCGTGAGCCGCTCTCACGTTCCCGAAAGAAACTGTCGCAGCCCCGCTCTTTTTAACTGGTCGTCATTCCCCCTCCTGTCGACAAACAGCCGGGCGCGTGGCTGCGCAGTCCGTCTTTGTCCGTTGCTATATATATTACACTCGGTTTCAATGGCTTTGTCCTTCAGAACCATGAAATCTTTTGTCTAACACTATCGTCTACAGCTTTATCTTTTATTTTTCTTAAGGATTTGCGTCGATAGAATGCGCTTGATGAAGACGAATCGTGGGTAATCACCTTTTCTATTTCTATTAATATTTTATTTGTTTTCTTCGTCTTCGACGTTTTTAAATGAGCCGTGAGCACTCTGTGCTACTTTGTATGACGAATATTGTATACGATTTTGTACAGAAAGATTCCCAGGAGATTCACAAGTTCACCATCGTTCGGGAGTAAAAGTGGAGTTTTTGTGGCAAAAATGGAAGCCAGGTTTTTAAGAAATTTGTATATGTTATTTGCGGTTTTTTAAAAAAATTCCGTACATTATATATATGTAACTTTATGTATATTTGTTTCTTTATTGAGATTCCCGGATATATAAATTATACAAGGCCGATGCGAGAACAGTTAAATACGTTAGGTTTCGCAATCAGGTAAATCAGGCAATCTTGCTCCTAAAACATTATTCACTCTTTATAAAATGAACGGGAATATATTCCAGAAAAAAACTGTTTATACGAAGGACTAATTTTTTACGAGTAGAATTGTTGCAGCTCGCAACATAAACCACATTGTTATGGAATAGCTTGTCAGTAAAAAAAAATTATAAAACAACAACTTAGCGAGCTCTCTAGTGAGGCATTCTTACTTTTGAGAGATGGTGAATATGTACTATATATATGTCCCTTGTAGGGTCATGCATGAAAGGTCAGTGCTGGCCAATCGGTACGGAATTTTATAGAATCCTAAACAAGATTCCATAGATTCCTGTTCATTCTCATACATACCTTGTCAAATACAAACAAACGTACAAATGTTCAATAGAGAGCAGGAGTTTAGTATACTTTATGGTCCATTACTCCGACACTCGAAAATATTGTGTGACGTCCAAAGAATACTTCAAGATATTAAATTTTTAATCAGTAAGTGAGGGTTGGAAACCCGATGTTTGAATTATTTTGGTTTAACAAAAATCCTATCTTATAAAGATAACATCAAATGATGGCTAATCTGACTATTTGAGCCTTGCCTCTATGCATTAAGATGCACAATAATTGTATGCACGATGAAAACAATGAAAGCACACTCAATGAGATGAAATCATATATCGCCAAGTTGTATTACTTAATTGTGCTTTTGCAATTGTCAATTTCCGAACTAGAGGAAACAACTTGTATCTATTATTCAATAGATATTTTGTTAGATCCAAATCAAACCTCAGATTTTAATGACGTCGATACCTTTACATGCGATTCCATATCCTTTATTTAAAAAAGATGTTAATATTATTGAGTGCGTTTTTGTCTAGTCTTAAGCCGAGACTGTTCCAAGGGTCAAACGGGCACTAAAGAAGGAGAGTGAGAGGGGAAGGGAGGGCAGGAGGGAACGAAAAAGAGAGAGAAATCATATCCCGTTCGCATTCCGGAACTGGTCCTTCTTCGGATTTCCGGATTCTTTAAGGTTTTACGCCGATCTCATTTCTTTTGCCTCGACGCTCTAACCAGCAACCGTATCGTCCCGTTTCACAGTGTTAAGTATCGTTGACGATGTTCTCGTCGTCATGTGCCACGTGGTCCTCGACTCTCCTCTATTTTCTGTTCCGCCGAGACGGAGACGATAGCACGTTGTCTCGCTTTTAAATGATTAGCCAAGCACACTTCGTTTTTTTTTCTCCGCGCACACATATAGATGAGCGCCCCATCTAGCAATCTGTCTCTTCATCTTCCTTCTCGAGTCTAATGAAGACGTTCCAAGAATCTTGCGCTGCTAAAGCAAGACTCGCTCGCTTACTTTGGACATTGATTACCATGCGGTATTGCGTCTCCTTTCAATCGAACCCAAACCCAAATACATGATCTACTATTCCTCATCAGCGGTTGTACAGGAAATAATAGTTGCATTTTCATCTTCTCTCAAGAATGTACACATATAAGGCCCCAATTAAAAGGGAGTAGAGATCACCTGGAATTCCCATTTTTCTTTCTTCATTTAACAACAGTTTTTCAACAACACAATACGATACTACGGAGAAAAAATCCCGACACTAAACAAAATATCATAACAACGATCGTCCTAGTTAAAAAAATTATTTTCACAGCTTTATCAAATTACCGTGATATCTTTTCTTCTGTATTTGATGACAGTTTCTCGGTTAAACGTATTATGTAGTATAGTTCAACCAAAAATACAAGATGTATAATGATGAGTACGACAAACGTTTTGCTCAATTACAACGATTATTTAATTATAATCATCAACGTACTTTTTTAATAACTAATTATGATTTTTTGATATCTTGTATTCTTTCCCAAAGCTCTGAGCAAAATTCCTATAACAATGCGGCCCGCGATAGCTTTTATTTTGTAGCAACTCGTTACATAGTTCTCAATACTGGCTCGATACAACTGCGCAAAATCCGCCAATAATACGAAAAAATATCACACTCTTGTAGCTTCAAAACTATTGGTCATGTTATCTGACCTTCATACATCGATTTGACTTGCTGTACATAATGGTTACGAGGGCGAGGCGGTTTATTTTCATCGACACGCGTACCTATAAAATCGAGGATGATGGAGAGGATGAGATAGAGACGTGGACGAAGCGAGACATTCGCCGATGTAAATTCTCCTTCGTTCCATCGCGCACTGGGAGGATCTGGTGACTCCCACCTGCTCTCCCGACGAGTCCCTTCCGGTAGTCCATGGGTTTACGCGCGTGCGAGAGTGAAAAAGCCAGGCGGTAGTCGTTAACCATTCATAAATCCCATTAAGCCATTGAGCGCAAACGCGACCACTCCGCACGTTCGCACAAATGTCTAAAGCTCACATTCCCAAACCGTATGAGTGTGTGCACATGCAGACGCAGACACTTCGCTCTTTCCACCCATCGCTACAGAGCTTGGACGTTCGCTCGTACGTTCGCCCACCATCCCTACGTTTAAGGCTGATTCACGTTACGTCGTCTCGGGGCAAGCCGTGTCGCGGACGCGTCAATACCACCGAGCGCCGGTCGGACTCAGCATACACGCCACACCGAACTGCAACCGAGTCAGTTGAGTTCATCTCGAGCAAACTTTTCAAACATCTATGTTTACTTCACGACAATTTCGTTACTGACTGTTGAATTCGGCCTGGTGAGCATATACATATTACAACGTGTAGCGCCGTCGCCGTGGCGACACTGACGAAACAATGTATACCGACGTTTCGACGCCGAGGCACGACCGATGTACGAGAAAAACTCGGGCCCGGCTCGGTCTACCGTGAACTACTATATTGAAAATGTATATACAATTTTTTCACCGTGCGTGGTCTGCGGCACGGCTCGTCCCCGGTACGATATAGTGTGAATTATCCTTTCTCGCCCCTCCGTCTATCGGTCTACTTTGCCGCTTTCTCTCTCGCCAAATTCCCCGTCCGTAACAGCTCTCGGAGTTGTTAAACTGCACATATACACACCAAAGCCTAGTTCATACGTGGCCTCTACGGGAGCTGCTTAAGCATCCTGGGCCTATTTTTCAGAAGATCTACGTGCTTGGTATGCTTCTCTCACACTTTTTTTATACTAGTATACGTCGTTTGTACTGCACGGTCAACTTTTCGCAGCGGCTCTACCTTCCTACCGAAAAATAAATGTAACTTCGACAATTCTGCGATTTTCAATAAAAAGTGTGGCTTAAATTGTTAGTAACATTTCAAGGTTTATTATGAAAAAAAAAAACGAAAAAATATTTAGTGAGGTCACACGTCTTAAAGTAGATTCAAGTAAATCTTTATTGAAAAAGAAAAAAATAACGTTTGTAATACAATAAATTGCGGAGTGAACGCTTATCGGAAATTTCTCTCTTCCTGGTGGGATGAAAATCTCTGGTTTGATTCGTTTGAACCAAAAACTGAAATTTGTCCGTCTGCATCAATGTCACTATTGTTAAGGGTAGCCGTTCTTGATATGTTTCGTGTTTATATTTCGTAATATGGCTACGTTTCAAAATGAGCATTATTATCTTCACCGAACATATTTTTGTTCAAGACGCTTTAAGCAATAGTCATTTTCAGGAAAGCCGCTACGCTCAACGATAGCTATTATAATTACAAAAAAAACCATGCAAAATTTTCACATGTCCGACTATCATTGCTCGAGTTATCGTCCCCACCCAAATACAAAATTGCATATATGAGGCATTTCGCATGAAGTCATCCAGCCTAAAACATAAAAGTTTTTTAATCGTCTTGAAATTTTTATGGTCGATAGTCCTATTGATAGTGAAGCTTCAGCAAAAATTTTAAGGCTCTAGCTCAAATAGTTGCCTAGCAATAGGGGCTCAAATTTGTACCATATTGGCCGTCGTGGCAACATTCCCAGGTTTGTATCTTCTCGAAAAATATAGCGATTTTAAAAAGTCAGGAGTGATTTTTAAAGCATTTTCTGCGTACTTTAAGAATATATTTTTTATTTTTAATAAAATTAATAAGTTCATAACAATTTTTTAAGGTTAATGTTAAAAATGACTTTTTCTCAAAGATCGACATCTTCGATTTTTATAAAAAAAAATTTATAAAATAGTAGGGTTCTTTCTGAACAAAAAAGTATATAATGTCCAAGATGGGCCGGACCTTAGTTTCGGAGATACAGTAGGATTTACCAGCGAGCGGGCGCTTCACGTAGTGTCGCGCGGCGACCCTCCAGGCTACGTTCGGGCTTGAGTTCGAAT